>JACEFZ010012572.1:0-11361 GCA_014155875.1 Cepaea nemoralis
GTGTTCAGTTATCACATGGGCGAGTGACAGATTTTGAAGAATTTCAGTATTCTCTTGTTCTTGGTTCCATGATATTCTAAAAAACATTTGTTTTGTAACATTTGAGCTGAAAAGTCCCAGTCGTCTTCTTTAGTGATTGCTAAATGGTTATGGCAGTATCATCATCAACATGTGCCCTGCCAACTAATGTATGCGTTCATGTCTCTCCACAGATCTTAGATCTTGGTGTTCTGGGTCAACACTGCTAATGATATTCCTCAATGCCTCCGTCTCAGTTCATCCAGCATAATTTCTCTTGGTCTGCCTCTGCCTCTCTTCCCCTCGATCTTTCCAGTTGCCATGATGTTCTCCAATGCCTCTCTTCTCATCACATGACCAAAGAAAGCTGTTTGTCTCTTTCTTATTGTTGTATATAGTGTTCTAGTTTCATTAGCCATGTCCAGGCAATCGTTGTTAGTTACTCTGGCAGTCCAAGGTATTCGCAGCATTCGTCTCATTAATCACATTAAATTACATTGCTTCTAAACTCATCCTAATTTGTTCATTAAATTCCATGACTTACTGCCATACAGCAAAAAAGGTTTGTCACATAACGTTCTTGATGATAAGTTCAATGTTCTTGATGATCTTTGCGTGATATTGTCGTGTGATGGTCGTTGTCTAGGTAACGATGTTCATGGTGTGTCAATTGAGCTATCTAACTGTCTCTTAATCCAACTCACCCCAGAAGTGCACCTTCACCAGTCATGAAACAAGATTGAGTTGGCGCACATAATCATTTATTCCAGAAATAAGACGGACAGACGGAACATGTTTATACATCCAGAAATAATGTAATCCATAGAATATCCATATCCTCCTCACAATTTAACCAGCACACATCACTGGCTTCTCACGGCCTGCTGAATCTCAAATTCACAAGACATTTAGTCCAGCTACTATCCACGGCTGGATCTCCCACAATACGACCCATCCACTGGGTCGGAGCCTCTGCTCTCTATGTAACCCACTCTGGGTTTTAGGACTGTCTTCACAGCTCGGAGAATCACACAACACCGTTCTCCGTGGACTACCGACTCCTTCGGTATCTCAAACTCAACTCCCTGAAGTCCCTTGACTTCACACACAAATACCCCATCTCTCGCCCCATCCACCCTAGGGGTCTTTCTCTAGCCTCACTATTTTATTTCCCAGGACTGACTGTTTTCTCATAGCCAGGTCAGTCACTTTACTGTCTCCCACTTTCATCTCCATTCTTTCTCATGCCCGGTCACTCAACTCAATGTCAATGACCCAGGCTTATGTCATCACCCCCTCTTAAAAGAAAACTTCGTTTTCAAATATTGGGAGACTAAAACTTACTAAACATGTGACCCAGACATATTGCCTGGGTAGCCCTAAGTATGGCTCCATCTCACTTCAGCTACCACCCTAAATAATACATCAAATGCTCATAGTACACTCCCATATTCGTCACACATAAATACAACCATCTTTCTATCTTGTGTACCAATGCATGAACTAATACATCACATAATAATAATACATCATAGGAAAGCATTATACTTTTGTACCCACAGGTCTCTTACTACTTCCCAACCCCACAATACTATTTGTGTACCGACCCTATATCAGGTGGTTCTGTTCTTGCATCAACCCACCTCTGATTCCTGTCGATGCCGTGTCTACCTTTCATGTACCCATGACTCACGGTACCTCTACAATTACAACATCTGTTTGCTATCCCTAGCCCTGGGTCAGTAATGTCGCGAACACTCTTTTGACCTGACTCAACTTTTCTATCTGCATATTTGCATTGAAATACCATAGAATGTGTCAAGACAGTATTGCACCGTTACACTTGAGTCTCTGTTTAGTCTGAACTCTTTATTCAATCTTGGCCCATATATCTGGCACCTTGCTTTCTGCTGCATACGCCTTATGCCTATGTGCCCTGCACATGCACTATCCTGAGCTGTTCTAGTATATCGGTCTCTGTGTGCTAAAGGTACTGCTACTTGCCCACGTGCAGTTCTGCTATCTGAAAACCTGCGAGTGAGAACATTGTTCTTCCTCTCGAAGCACCATCTACCTTTCTTTGACTGCCTATGTTCTACTCTCCTACACCCTTGGGAACATTTGTTCAGAGTAGTATCTTGTCTCTGGGATTCACTAGCACTATATTTGGGATCCATCCTCACCTGCTCAGCTGTCCTATCCTTGTCCTGAGTTCCTGTGTCTACTTCAAGTGCCTCTTCTACCTCAGCTATACTCTCTAATTTAGGTTCTCTTGTGGTAACTACCGCATTACTGCTTACACTATATTTTCGGTCCCAATAAACTACTTCCTCTTCTGTACAATCTTTAACTCCTATAACAGTTCCTATGATCAAATCAGCCACTGGTGAGTCCAAAACACACGCTGTCACTCTTCCAGTGATATATGGTGTTTTTACTGTTATTATGGCTAATGGGTAGAACTCTACTGTGCCGTTGAATGTTATGCATCTAATCTTGTTCCCTGTATAATCCGAGGGATCTATTAAACTTTTCCTCACTCCGATAGACGTACATCCGGAATCCCTAATTGTTAACGCTGGTCTATCATTGACGAATCCCTGATGCAGCTTCAGACTTCCTCCTTCATCCACTGCTGATCCTGCTTTTACTGCATAACCGCATATTAGGACTGGCTGACTGTCTTTTTCAAAAAGAGGTTTGCACCCACTACAATCTTCATTGTTCAGCGTCTCAATTACTTGCGCTGCATTTGAGTGCTCTGTTTCTCTCATCCTACATTGATGGCTGACATGCCCCTTCCTTCCACATTTGAAACGAGTAATCTCCGTTTTACTGTTGTTCGTTGGTCCATCTGATGGTTGTGCATCACACTGTGCTGCCTTGTGTCTCCAGCTCCCACAATTCCAACATCCGGCATAATTTGGACGTCTCTGGAAATTCCCTCTTCTATATGGGTACCGTCCTACTCTACCAACATCGTTTCCTCGGAAACCATTATCTTGAAGTTCTTGCTGCTCACCTTTCTGTGCTGAATCCACACTTTTCGCCCTTGGTCTGATGACTGGATTCTGGTCCTGTTTAGTGTACGCTGCACAGACTATTTCCTCACTCATTAGTTTCCCAATAGATACGTTAGGATGTGCAGTCATGTAGTTTTGCCCTAACTGTGACATTTTGTCTATGTCCTTTGGCTTACGTTCCTCAAAGAAAGCTACTAAGTTAGAATTGCATGCAGATACTACCTTGTCTCTTAACATTATATCTACTAATTTATTAAAATCTTTCCCTACTTCTGCGAGCTCCATCCATTTGTTAAATGTGTTCTTTACTGTGTTAACAAAGTCTGTGAAATCTTGATTTGTCTCTGGCACTAACTGTCTAAACTTTGTTCTATATCCATGTTCAGTTAGTTGGAACTTTGTCAGCAAACGTTGACGTAAGATAATGTAGTTGTTCCTTTCTTCTACAGGTAAATTGAACATGGTGTCTAGTGCCTTACCCGTTAAATATTCGCCCAGCCGCATCGCATATTCTGCTTCCGGGATGCCTAGAGTTTTCACAGATGATTCGAATCTCGAAAGATAGGATTCAAGACAATCCCGGTCCGTAAAATATAGCAGTTTTAGTCTCTGTGACGACTGCGAAGGTCTTCTGCTTTCCTCACTTTGACCTTTCGAAGATAGTTCTAATTTTCTGAGTGCAATTTCAGCTTCCATCTTAATATTCTCTTTCTCGATTTCCACCGCATTTGTGTGTTTTAACTTTTCAAGTTCCATTTGTGTCTCTCTCTCTTCCTGTAGACGCTTGTTTTCTATTTCAGCTAGTTTTACTTCCTGTAGGTGTTTGTTTTCCATTTCAGCTAGTTTTACTTCCTGTAGGCGTTTGTTTTCCATTTCAGCTAGTTTTACCTGTGTCTCTTCTCTTCCTGTAGACGCTTTGCCTCGCGTTCATTATGCCTCTCCTCTCTTTCCGTCTGTTTTTGTTCTTTTGCTTCTGCATACTCCTGTAACTCTTTACCTTTCAGGCCTATTCGTTCACCTGCTTCAATATATTCCATTAAAGTAGGCATCTTGTACTTGTGGACACGTTGCTGTCTGTCAGCCAACTATAAATGTGACGACTCTGCTACTAGTCTTTGTGTGCCTTCAATAAGTACACTAGCACTCCCTGTGTACATAAATTCGTAGTGCTAAAATATCACTCTGTACTCACCCAGTCACTCTATAAGCACTAGGTAGTGAGGGGAAAAATATCACCTCTACTCCCTCATATATATCTATAACAAATAGTTGTATAACATTTCTGGAAATATTGTTAAACATACATATAAATACATATACAAAACGAATGAATGATAACACTAAGTGTTTTCTATAAAAACGTTAGACTCACAAGCCAAGTACACGGAGACGGTGATCACAAAGAAATAAACCACAAGCTTGTGTAGGGACACCCACAGTGCGCGTAATATATAAATATAAACTGACAAAGACCACTAGACAGCAGACATGACGAAAGATCACAATAATAACATATATCCGACCACAACAAATATCATATGTAAATATAACGAAAAGAAGAAAAATAAATATATCCTCAAAATATACACAGCTATGACGTCAGACAACGCGTCTGTAGATATTAGTTAGGACTCCAATGCCACTGCACGACACGTTAACTCATTAACGTTTTCCATACAAAAATATCGTAAGAACTAGAAATATCCACGTTTTGCAAGGCCTATCCTGATGTAGATAGAGATTGCAAAAAGTGCCTATCAACAACTACATGTAAAACATATCCATATATATATAAGTCCACAAACGATAACGACAGTTAATGATGAGAGCAAACCAAAAATGTTGAGATGGTTGGCCGACAAATATGTACTTATTAATACGTCGCCAAAAGTTCTTATTAATCAGTCACAAAAGGTTTTGTTCGTTTGAATAGTTATTCGCAATCCGCTGGAAATATCTGTGTTAACTTTTCCGAAATGTCTACACCGCTAGATTTCAAAGCGACTGATTGATTTGTTGAGTGGTTACTGAATTCGCGTGGTGAGCATAAGTTCCAACTGTCACAAAAATTGAAGATGATGATTGATTATCCAAAATGTTCTGTCTCGACACTGTCCGTCACGTTATTGTACTTTCGCTGGACGTGGTGACACTACAGTAATAATCCAAACGTCTTTATACTATCGTTGTGGAGATGGCGCTTCGCTGTATAATTTATGTGATAGACTCACGTTTAAAGGCAAAGTTCAGCAACAAAAAAAAAAATAATGCCACCAAATATCCAGCGCTTTAAATTTTTATATATAAATCCTTATTGGCAAAGAAATACGACCATGGTTGCGATGACGCCACGTTAAAAATGTTTGCTCATAACAGAATAATGATGACAAAGGGCTTGAACAAAGACGAAACATCAAGTCTGGCTTTCTTTCAAAACAACCTTGTTTTGTTCATTCACAATGAGTTATCTTTACCACAATAGGCCGTGGAAATTTTCCTGAGCACCTTTCCTCCTTCCACCCCCAACTCACAATGTCACCTCAATTTCTCTTTATCACTCTCAGTGAAAAATTCCTCCGTAAAACCCGTTTCCACACAACCTTGACAGCCCCACCCGGCTGTGGTAGGGGTACCGTTACAATCCCCTTCAGTCACCTGTTCTCGTAAACAGCGCTGACCCGATTTGTCCGAGGAAACTCACAATTTCCCCCGTCCTGTCACCCCTCCCGGTGATTCAGAAATGTCAATTTTCTCTGTTTTCCAAACATGTACTTCCCCAGTACCTGGACGCTGGTGTCTCCACCCGTCCTATTAACTGCGTCGACAAATCTTGATCAGTCAACTTGCGACAACACCGTGCGTTGCCTCAGCACACACACACACACACACACACACACACACACCTGTCAGTATCTTTGAATTTTCAATCCTGGTTTTCCGTTAGCTTGAGCACTACTGTCTGGTATCAAATTTACCTGTCGTGAACTTCACTTGAACTGTCTGCTAGCTTGAGTTTTTACTCCCGTCTGTCTGTGTGAATTATCTGGCGCACACACAAAGAGTTCACATTACCCTCTTGAAGCCACACAATCCGAAGTGTCAAGGGTTTGCTAGTTTGATGGAACGAAGTCACCAGATAATAACTCTTCTCTCAGCGAAGAGCCCACAAATATCTCAGAATGACACCAATGTCTATAATGCAATGGGTTTCTTGATCGGACGAGCTCTCATATGTCACATGACGTTCTTGATGATAAGTTCAATGTTCTTGATGATCTTTGCGTGATATTGTCGTGTGATGGTCGTTGTCTAGGTAACGATGTTCATGGTGTGTCAATTGAGCTATCTAACTGTCTCTTAATCCAACTCACCCCAGAAGTGCACCTTCACCAGTCATGAAACAAGATTGAGTTGGCGCACATAATCATTTATTCCAGAAATAAGACGGACAGACGGAACATGTTTATACATCCAGAAATAATGTAATCCATAGAATATCCATATCCTCCTCACAATTTAACCAGCACACATCACTGGCTTCTCACGGCCTGCTGAATCTCAAATTCACAAGACATTTAGTCCAGCTACTATCCACGGCTGGATCTCCCACAATACGACCCACCCACTGGGTCGGAGCCTCTGCTCTCTATGTAACCCACTCTGGGTTTTAGGACTGCCTTCACAGCTCGGAGAATCACACAACACCGTTCTCCGTGGACTACCGACTCCTTCGGTATCTCAAACTCAACTCCCTGAAGTCCCTTGACTTCACACACAAATACCCCATCTCTCGCCCCATCCACCCTAGGGTCTTTCTCTACCCTCACTATTTTATTTCCCAGGACTGGCTGTTTTTTCATAGCCAGGTCAGTCACTTTACTGTCTCCCACTTTCATCTCCATTCTTTCTCATGCCCGGTCACTCAACTCAATGTCAATGACCCAGGCTTATGTCAAGGTTCTATATTTGCAGCAGAATATACCCCATCATACTTTACTATACCTTTTCTAAATAAGTAATGTTAGTTGTATATCCTTTACAGGACGTTGCAGTCAACACCGCAATTTTCTTGTTGTTGCTGTGGTGATCTCTTGGCAAGTTTAAGTTCAGTAGTTTGTCATTACTTTCTGAACGACAGGCGCCCATACTATGTGCGCCGAAGTACACTTGTTCCTGCAGCGATGCGTCGTCGTCATTTGGAGGCGAGAGGTTCGATCCCGGTCGGTAACTATAGCTTTCAAATTTTATGTTGTCTAGTGCGTCTTCTAGTCTCTACTTCCTTCTTCTCCTTCTGTGAGCGCCAAATAATACTATGTGTGTTTATTTATGTAATTGTCTTAGTGGCCTCTACGGTTCCCCCATTGATTTCTTATATTTCGTAAAAAACAAAGCAGCGAGATCTGCTGTTAAATCGCGTGCAGTTCTGTTTCGAACGCGTGTTTGCGGGATCACGAATTGCGTCCGTAACCCCATCGCCACGGAGCGGGCTTTCTAAATACGTTAATGTAATTAACAGTCACGGGGACATGTGTGACAAATGACTTAAAACTTAACACTCACATGACTATTTTTGAGAAAGCACTCCAACTGCGTGGATATCTGCAATAAAATCCCACATGGGACAGCTGAATCAGTGGCTCCTATAAATCTGTAAGAAAACTAATAACACTTAACATTCATTCTTGTTAATAATTTTACATTAATAATAATCGTCCACCAGAGAGTCGAATGGAGACGGATTGTATCTGCAGCAAAGAACCTCAATGGCTCGGAACGCTGCAGAAGAAGAAGAAGAAGAAGAAGAAGAAGAAGAAGAAGAAGAAGAAGAAGAAGAAGAAGAAGAAGAAGAAGAAGAAGAAGAAGAAGAAGAAGAAGAAGAAGAAGAAGAAGAAGAAGAAGAATCGTGTGGCGGGATCTTTATGGGACGCCGCTTCAGTCAGAACCCGCTAAAACGATTCTCAATGGTTTGTCACTTCTTTTGGCTCATGTATTTCCATGTCCAGTCTCTTCTTCCAGGAACCATTTCTGTTCTTTCCAAACCACTGTGGCCTTTAGCCTTTAGTTTAATATGACCGTATCTCAATGCCTGTTTGCGTGACATCCTCATTTCTGTGGTGTGCCTCCTCGCTGGCTGCCTCCGTCTTCAGCACCTTTCCTTTACTAAAGCATACTATGGTCTTAGTCGAATTTAGATGTATAGGCACGCACACACGCGTCCGCGCATGCATGTACGTGCATACACATCTAGAGCATTCTGGTTAATTTTTACGGCGCCAGAGGTTCGCTGCCGCCCCTTCTCCTGTTAGTTAAAACAGGTCCGTCACGAAAAGGCCAGGAGTTGGAATTTTGCTGCCAGAGGTTATGAATGCACGAGCTATGGGTTATTTTGCAAGCTTGGGCGCTCACCACAACTCTGCGTCCCCGGCTAAAGTAACAGCAACAGTTGGCACAGTAAAACAAGACAGTTAAATTGATACAAGAGACAGCGTTGTAGTTATAGCCATATTTCAAGCGAACGAAAGAAGAAGAAGAATATGGCACTAGTCTGTTAGCTTCAGAGACATGATGCTGTTTATGAGCCAGTTTTCTTCGATGATAGAATCTCAGAGATTTTTCTTTCTTTTGGACAGTACCACTTTTTTTATTTTATTTTTTTGATGATGATGGAGAAAATACGAGGGGAAGTCAATAAGTAAGTCACAAATGTCTGTGGGAAAATAACTAAATATGATAACAACTTGAAACGAGTTTATATTTATACATACTGTGTCCTTTTATTTCTCAACATTATTTCCATCAACATTGATGCACTTATCCCATCGTTTTATCAGTTCTCCCAAACCGGCTGCATAGAACTGCGTGCTTTATTTTCTATCAGGGATTTTCTTACTTTTGGACAGTACCACTTTTTTTTGGATGATGGAGCAAATACGAGGGGAAGTCAATAAGTAAGTGACAAATGACTGTGGAAAAATAACTAAATATGATAACAACTTGAAACGAGTTTATGTTTATACATACTGTGTCCCTTTATTTCTCAACATTATTTCCATCAACATTGATGCACTTATCCCATCGTTTTATCAGTTCTCCCAAACCGGCTGCATAGAACTGCTTGCTCTATTTTCTAAACCACGTTTTCACTTCACATTCAACTTCCGCGTCATTCGCGAAATGTCTCCCGCCAAGTTAGGTTTTCAGACCAAAAAGGTGGAAATCGCTAGGGGCCAAGTCTGGGCTGTAAGGTGTCTGTGAACATTATGTTTGTTTCGTGTTCAGAAAAATATGTCGATCTCCACTGTGTCTTTTGACAAACATGACTAATTCTTAGAATCCCTTAGCGCTTTTTGAGAGGAAGACCGTATCATTTGTATATCTGCAGGTCCGCATGGCCGAATGGGTAAGAACGTGTTCTTAAACATCTGGCGTGCTGATGCCGAGGTAAGCGGTTCAACCCTTCATCGGACAGTTGGACTAAAATGTTGACCTGTCGTACTTGACTTGGGGACATAAATTACACGTACCTCTGAAGTTGGAGTGGGTTTGCCTGATGGCTAGGGACACTTAATAGGGAAAGTTAATCCACAAGCAAAATTCAGTCCATTACTACTATAAATAGTGTGCTTGAGTTCAAAGCGAGCGAGCGCCAAAAAAAAATAAAAATGTGCATTTCTGAATATTGGAATTGGATTTCCATCAATTATGAGTGGATCACAAGTGTCCCTGGATCCATATTTATGTTTCATGTTACGTTTTCTGCATATATGTTGAACAGACATGGAGGGATAATGCAGCCATGTCTTACTCCCCTTCGCAGCTGAAATCTGTCTGATGTTTCCAGTCACTCTGGCGTTTGTTTGTTGTTCATGATATAATAGTTCAGTTAAGTGGACCGACAGTGCCAGAAACCCCATATATCTCATGATGTTCCACGATTTCTTATGCTGAACACAGCAGAAAGCCTGACAGTAGTCTTCGAAACTAATAAGATCTAGATTGTACTCTCTGCTTTTCTCAAAGATGTTTCACGTGCTGAAGGCTGAAGACATGGTCCCTCGTTCCTCTGTCCTGTCTGAAACCTACATGTACTTCTTATATTCTAACTTTCAACTCTCTTCATGATAATTCACATGAGGATTTTGCTAGCATTATGCTATGGAAGATGGATGTAAATTGTTCTCTCCAATGATGTGAGTCAAACGGTGCTGTTCCGGATCTTCACAAATTTTAATAAAATATTGATACATAAATGAAACACAACAGAAAACTATTCAAACAAACTCACTTGTTATTTGGGAAATATTTGGAGTCATAGTGACATGCCAGTACAATTTTCTTTTGTTTTGTTGGATCCAAGGTAGCAATAATATTTGTGAACTCCTTCTTCCCATAAGGTGTGGTGTCGACAAAGTTGTCTTCCTCGGTGTGCCAGGATTTCAATAGCGACTTGATGTGCTGGTAATAATAGTATCATGACACAATCTTTATAATAAAACTAAAGAAAATCAAAAGGGATGTTCAATGTTATCCTCACAGTTATTAACAAGTGAGTATTATATTTTTGAGAGCTACGTCATCGCAGAAGTTCGAATCCTCAGCGAGACGGATAATTTGAATTGACTTGGGCTCCAGGTCAGCTGGGCCTAAAATGGGTACCGAAAACTTTTTGGGATGTAGAGGCGGCCAAAATAATACTGACAGCACTAAACATCGAGTGCCGATTGATCTCTTAAAGCTTAGAAAATAAAATGTGGGTTAATACCATATATTCAATACGATGAAAGCTTAGAAAATAATCCTTTACTGGTTCACTATATTTGGAATGTCCCCGGGCCACTGTATGAGCATCTGCTCTGTGGCGAAGTGGTTACAGATGCAGTTTGTAATCCCGCGTACCGCGTTCGAAACACAGCTGCTGGTGATTTGGTAGCAGACCACCTTGCTTTGGTTTTTATAAAATGGTATGCATGCTGGTCGTTCAGAAAGCAATGGCAAACTAATGAGCATAAACTCCCAAGAAATAACAAACTGCCAAAAATGCTGGGGTTGACAGCGGCGTCCTGTAAAGGATGTGCAAGTAACTTTAACGGTATGAGCACTTGGCCGAGTTTCATATCGCTCATAATCTCAGCACAAATACTGACCGGGCTGGTGGGAAAATGCAACATTGCATGCCCTCTGTAGACACTTCAAACAATTATGATGTTGCTTTGTGTATCAGGAAGGCCGCGCCTACAAAATAACCAAATCGCTGCTGACATCATACAGGCAGAAGGAGAAAGTAGCTCCCGCTTACATTCTAAGTGTACCGTTTGTATAT
>JACEFZ010012574.1:0-85000 GCA_014155875.1 Cepaea nemoralis
AAGTAATGTAGGACAAAAGCAACGAGCGCTGATAGTTTTTAACATCTGGGGAAAAACTAAGGAACTAAAATTTCCGCCCCAATAGCTTTTTATCTCAGAGTTGAAAATCAAGTGAGTGGTTCGGTCAATGCGACCAAAATACTCAAAAAATAGTATATGGCAGCCAACTCCAGCGATAGATTAACAGAATAGCAGAGGCAATAGGTGCAACCTAATAAACTGCTCACATAAGGAATTTCTCCACAATCTCTCTGTAACCTCAACACTGAAAAACATAACAGAGAAACTGGAAGGAGGACAAGAATATTATTGAGCTCTTAACTCTTTATGCCCACGTCGGTCGTGAAAGGTAGCGAAAGCAACTCGCAATCCCGCATACAGCGTCGAAATGTAGCTGCAGAGCCAGCACCATTGGAAGCAGCATTACCTAGCTTGCGTTCTAAACAATGATAGATAGCGTCGGTGTTCCATTATATGAATGGAAAAACTACTGAAGGTAAAAACTTACCTAATACTCACAAACAAGCCAGAAAATGCTCAGAATTGACAGTGACATACTGTAAAGGAAGTGCACCTTTGAAACTCTCTTATTACAATTTAATTCATTAGTGAAACAGCTAGAATTCATTCTAAGGCAACAGGGGATTTGAGTGTCACATGCCTGTGTTCAGTGGCATTAAGGTGAGTGGCCGTACAATATAAACAGTTCAAGAGGTGAAAGGGCATTCACCGGAAAGAGAATATAAGGAGATAAACGGTAAGGGAGAGGGGCTGCAAGAAGGGCAGACAGTTGGAGCAGTGAGGTGGTGTGTTGTGTGTGAGGCATTGTGGGGGATGGAATTGTTGAGAAGAGAGGGACAAAGACTGACGGGGGACAGTGGAGTCTAGACCGGACCAGGAGAAGGTCGTGGTCTGAGAAAGTGAAGAATTGTGACGGAGTTCTGGAAGATAACTCCGCACTGTGGGTTCCAGGGATAGTGAGTGGAATTCGAGACCCATAGTGGGTTACTTTGAGTCGGGCCTAGAGAGAGGCTAGTATACCTGTCGTGTGGGACGATATTTTAGTAGCCTTGAGAGGCAGTGTTATTCGACGTGTTCCATTCGGGATGGAGATATATTCTTAGAGAATTATTGTTCCTGGATTTATATGCTACATGTGTCTGTGTTAATTCATCATTAAAGGAATATTATGTGCGCAAATTAACGCTTGTTCACTGACTGGTGTTTGGGTGTGATGCATCTTGGTTAATCTGTTGTTCAACCTCATATTGTTACAAGGACATACCCTAGACACAACCATAGCCACTCTATCTGTCACTTAGTCAACATTCACTTTGTGACAGAGTAGATTTTTGAGGGCTGTCCGATCTTGGACTTCGGTATTTTACATCAGTACGAATCAGTTCATTAAGCGCAACAACATGGTTTTCCAAGTTCAATCCAGTAATGGCCAGTAGGCGAAGACAGGATTACAAACCACAGCTGCATTCGGTCAAGGAACACCGTGCAATATTGAGATATCTGTGGGCTCTTCGCTGAAAGAGAGGAGTTATTATCTGTGACTTAGTTCCATCAATTTAGACAGTACTGCGTCAAGAAATTAACAGCAACTCTTTGGTGTGTATAAGACGCCACATCCAAGAAAAACTGTCAGCGCGCGGGGAAAATGCGCGGCGGAGGTCACAGGCGAGCAGTCAGTTCACGTCAAGTCCACTACAGGTAAATTAACGGCGGTCAGCACGCATAAACAGACGAGGCGGGGACGCCAAGAATTAACGCAGGACAAATCGACCGGGAGAGTCGATTGGAGTAGCAGGGGTGTTTGGTCAAGGACAGCACAGGTAAATTCGAGTGGACAAAACAGTGTTTGTAACAAGTGCGGTCAGTCCTAAAGTGTGTGTGTTTGACAGGATTGAACCAAGGATTGAAGAAAATCAAAGATATTGACAGGTGTGTGTGTGTGCTGGAGGCAATCGCACTGTGTTGTTGCAAGTTGACTGGTCAAGATTATTCGACGCAGTAAATAGGACGGGTGGGTACACCAGCGTCCAGGTACTGGGGAAGTACATGTTTGGAAAACAGAGAAAAATTGGCAGTCGCTGATTTGACGGACAGTTGACTGAAGGGGATAGTAACAGTACCCCTACCGCAGCCGGGTAAGGCTGTCAAGTGTTTGTGTGAAAACTGTGTTACGGAGGAATTTTTCACTGAGAGTGATAAAGAGAAATTGAGGTGTCCGGCAAGGTCAAGGCCGTGGACAGTGGAAAGTTACTGAGATGTTCCATAGTGGAACTGGATAAACAAGCTGGTTTTGTGTGAAACTAGACTTTATGTTCGGCTTTGTTAAAAGCCCTTTGTGTGCATTACCTTATAATCAGCAAACATTTTGTCAACGATTGATGACGTGGCATCTCCGCGAACATAGTTGCATACAGTTGCCAAAAAGAACTGGCGGTACAGAGTGAAAGCGTTGAACATTTATTGCCATTATTTTGGTCTTTTCTTTTGGTGAATCTATAACATATATGATACAGCGAAGCGCCATCTCCGCAACGAGAGTAACAACAAATCGAAAGAACACTTTGGATTATTACCACGTACAGAGAAAGTACAATAACGTTACGGATATCACTATCATCTTCAACTTTTGTCGACAGTTGGAACTTTTGATCACCACGTGAATTCAATAACCACGCAACAAAACAAGAAGTCGGTTTGAAATCTAGCGTCGTAGACATTGAATAAAAAGAACTTTTGGCGACGGATTAGTGGGCACATATTTATCGGCCAACGATGTGGACATTCTGTTTGCTGCTCATTGTCTTATAAATATTGTTTTCGGTTGTTAAGCTGTTACTTGTATGTGGTCCAGTGTTTGTCAAGAGTAGGGGATTTGTTGGGGTGTTTCTCGAGAGTCGGGATACAGCACAATAATTTATTTGTCTTTCTGGTGCTTACGATATTTTTGTAAGAAAAACGTTAATGAGTTGACGTATCGTGCAGGGGCATTGAAATAGTCTTAACCAATATCTAGAGCCGAGTTGTCTGACGTCAGATCTGTGTATATTTTCAGTATATATTCTTTTTCTTTCTCTCTTTCTTTTCGTTATATTTACATATAATATTTGTTGTGTTCGGATATATGTTTTTATTGTGATCTTTCGTCATTTCTGCTGTCTAGTGGTCGTGGTCAATTTATATTTTTATTTTACGCGCACTGTGGGTGTCTCTACACAAGCTTGTGGTTGTTACTGTGGTTTATTTCTGTGTCATCATCGTCTCCGTGTACTCAGCTTGTGAAGTCTAGCGTTGGATAGTCATCACTTAGTGTTATCATCCATTTGTGTGTATATGTTTTTATATGTATGTTTAACAATATTTCCAGGGACTTCATGAACTTTTGGTCATAGATATATAGGGAGTATAGGTGATACTTCCCACCTCACTACCTAGTGCTTATAGAGTGACTGGGTGAGTACAGAGTGATATTGTAGCACTACGGATTTATGTATACAGGGAGTGCGGGTGTACTTAGGCAAGTGACACAAAGACTAACAGCAGAGTCTGTACATTTATAGTTGGCTGATTCACAGCAACGTGTCCACAAGTACAAGATGCCTACTTTAATGGATTATATTGAAGCAGGTGAAAGAATAGGCCTGAAAGGTAAAGAGTTACAGGAGTATGCAGAAGCGAAAGAACAAAAACAGATTGAAAGAGAGGAGAGGCATAATGAACGCGAGGCAAAGCATCTACAGGAAGAAAAGTTAGCTGAGAGAGAACAAAGACAGGCTGAAATGGAAGCCAAGCGTCTACAGGAAGAGAAAGAGACACAAGTAAAGTTAGCTGAAATAGAAAACAAGCGTCTACAGGAAGAGACACAAATGAAAGTGGAAATTGAGAAAGAGAAGATTAAGATGGAAGCGGAAATTGCTATTAAAAAGTTAGAATTTGCATCGAAGGGTCAAAGTGAGGAAAGTAAAAGACCTTCGCAGTCGTCACAGAGATTAAAACTGCCATACTTTACGGACCGAGACAACCTTGAAGCTTATCTTGACAGATATCAGGCATCAGCGAAAGTGTTAGGCATCCCCGAAGACCAGTATGCTATTAGACTAGGGGAGCTTCTTACGGGCAAGGCACTAGACACCATGTTCAATTTACCTGTAGAAGAAAGGAACAACTACACTATCTTACGTCAACGTTTGCTGACAAAGTTCCAACTAACTGAGCATGGATATAGGACAAAGTTTAGACAGTTAGTGCCAGAGACAAATCAAGATTTCACAGATTTTGTTAACACTGTAAAGAATACATTTAACAAATGGATGGAGCTTGCAGAAGTAGGGAAAGATTTTAATAAATTAGTAGATCTAATGTTAAGAGACAAGGTAGTATCTGCATGCAATTACTAATTTAGTGGCTTTCTTCGAGGAACGTAAGCCAAAGGACATAGACACAATGTCTCAGTTAGGGCAAAACTATATGACTGCACATCCTAACAGTTCAATGGGGAAACTAATGAGTGAGGAAATAGTCTGTGCAGCGTACACTAAACAGGACCAGAATCCAGTCATTAGACCAAGGGCGAAAAGTGTGGATTCAGCACAGAAAGGTGAGCAACAAGAACTTCAAGATAATGGTTTCCGAGGAAACAATGTTGGTAGAGTAGGACGGTACCCATATAGAAGAGGGAACTTCCAGAGACGTCCAAATTATGCCGGATGTTGGAATTGTGGGAGCTGGAGACACAAAATGGCAGATTGTGATGCACAACCATCAGATGGACCAACGAACAACACTAAAAGGGAGATCACTTGTTTCAAATGTGGAAGGAACGGGCATGTCAGTCATCAATGTAGGATGAGAGAAACAGAGCACTCAAATGCAGCACAAGTAATTGAGACGCTGAACAATGAAGATTGTAGTGGGTGCAAACCTCTTTTTGAAAAAGACAGTCAGCCAGTCTTAATATGTGGTCACACAGTTAAAGCAGGATCAGCAGTGCATGAAGGAGGAAGTCTGAAGATGCATCATGGGTTTGTTAATGATAGGCCAGCGTTAACAATTAGGGATTCCGGATGTACGTCCATCGGGGTGAGAAAGAGTTTAGTGCAACCCTCGGATTATACAGGGAAAAGATTAGATCCATAACATTTAATGGGACAGTAGAATTCTACCCAATAGCCGTGATAACAGTAAAAACACCATACATAACAGGAAGAGTGACAGCATGTGTTTTAGACTCACCAGTGGCAGATCTCATCATAGGAAATGTTATAGGAGTTAAAGAGTGTACAGAAGAGGAAGTAGTTTATTGGGACCAAAAATATAGTGTAAGCAGTAATGAGGTAGTTACCACAATAGAACCTAAATTAGAGAGTATAGCTGAGGTAGAAGAGGCACTTGAAGTAGACACAGGAACTCAGGACAAGGATAGTACAGCTGAGCAGATGAGAATGGATCCCAAATATAGTGCTAGTGGCTCCCAGAGACAAGATACTACTCTGAACAAATATTCACATGGGTGTAGGAGAGTAGAACATAGGCAGTCAAAGAAAGGTAGATGGTGCTTCGAGAGGAAGAACAATGTTCTCACTCGCCACTTTTCAGATGGCGGAACTGCATGTGGGCAAGTAGTATTACCGTTAACACATAGAGACCGATATACTAGAACAGCTCAGGATAGTGCATGTGCAGGGCACATAGGCATAAGGCGTATGCAGCAGAAAGAAAGGTGCCAGATATATGGGCCAAGATTGAATAAAGAGTTCAGACTAAACAGAGACTCAAGTGTAACGGTGCAATATACAGATAGGAAAGTTGAGTCAGGTCAAAAGAGTTGTCGCGACATTACTGACCCAGGGCTAGGGATAACAAACAGATGTTGTAATTGTAGAGGTACCATGAGTGATGGGTACATGAAAGGTAGACACAGCATCGACAGGAATCAGAGGTGGGTTAATGCAAGAACAGAACCACCTGATATAGGGTCGGTACACAAATAGTATTGTGTGGTCGTGAAGTAGTAAGAGACCTGTGGGTACATAAGTATAATGCTTTTCTATGATGTATTATTATTATTATTATTATTATTATTATTATGTGATGTATTAGTTCATGCATTGATACAAAAGATAGAAAGTTGTTTGTATTTATGTGTGGGGATTATGGGAGTTTACTATGAGTATTTGATGTATTATGTAATGTGGTAGCTAGAGTAAGTTGGATTTATACTTACGACTACCCAGGCAATGTGTCTGGGTCACATATTTGATAAGTATTAGTCGCCCAACATTTGAAAACGATGTTTTCTTTTGAGGGTGGGGTAGTGTCACATGCCTGTGTTCAGTGGCATTAAGGTGAGTGGCCGTACAATATAAACAGTTCAAGAGGTGAAAGGGCATTCACCGGAAAGAGAATATAAGGAGATAAACGGTAAGGGAGAGGGGCTGCAAGAAGGGGCAGACAGTTGGAGCAGTGAGGTTGTGTGTTGTGTGTGAGGCATTGTGGGGGATGGAATTGTTGAGAAGAGAGGGACAAAGACTGACGGGGGCAGTTAATGTTTGAACTCCGAGCTGAGAGGGAGTTGAGTCTAGACCGGACCAGGAGAAGGTCGTGGTCTGAGAAAGTGAAGAATTGTGACGGAGTTCTGAAGATAACTCCGCACTGTGGGTTCCAGGGATAGTGAGTGGAATTCGAGACCCATAGTGGGTTACTTTGAGTCGGGCCTAGAGAGAGGCTAGTATACCTGTCGTGTGGAACGATATTTTAGTAGCCTTGAGAGGCAGTGCTATTCGACGTGTTCCATCTGGGATGGAGATATATTCTTAGAGAATTATTGTTCCTGGATTTATATGCTACATGTGTCTGTGTTAATTCATCATTAAAGGAATATTATGTGCGCAAATTAACGCTTGTTCACTGACTGGTGTTTGGGTGTGATGCATCTTGGTTAATCTGTTGTTCAACCTCATATTGTTACAAGGACATACCCTAGACACAACCATAGCCACTCTATCTGTCACTTAGTCAACATTCACTTTGTGACAGAGAAGATTTTTGAGGGCTGTCCGATCTTGGACTTCGGTATTTTACATCAGTACGAATCAGTTCATTAAGCGCAACAACATGGTTTTCCAAGTTCAATCCAGTAATGGCCAGTAGGCGAAGACAGGATTACAAACCACAGCTGCATTCGGTCAAGGAACACCGTGCAATATTGAGATATCTGTGGGCTCTTCGCTGAAAGAGAGGAGTTATTATCTGTGACTTAGTTCCATCAATTTAGACAGTACTGCGTCAAGAAATTAACAGCAACTCTTTGGTGTGTATAAGACGCCACATCCAAGAAAAACTGTCAGCGCGCGGGGAAAATGCGCGGCGGAGGTCACAGGCGAGCAGTCAGTTCACGTCAAGTCCACTACAGGTAAATTAACGGCGGTCAGCACGCATAAACAGACGAGGCGGGGACGCCAAGAATTAACGCAGGACAAATCGACCGGGAGAGTCGATTGGAGTAGCAGGGGTGTTTGGTCAAGGACAGCACAGGTAAATTCGAGTGGACAAAACAGTGTTTGTAACAAGTGCGGTCAGTCCTAAAGTGTGTGTGTTTGACAGGATTGAACCAAGGATTGAAGAAAATCAAAGATATTGACAGGTGTGTGTGTGTGCTGGAGGCAATCGCACTGTGTTGTTGCAAGTTGACTGGTCAAGATTATTCGACGCAGTAAATAGGACGGGTGGGTACACCAGCGTCCAGGTACTGGGGAAGTACATGTTTGGAAAACAGAGAAAAATTGGCAGTCGCTGATTTGACGGACAGTTGACTGAAGGGGATAGTAACAGTACCCCTACCGCAGCCGGGTGGGGCTGTCAAGTGTTTGTGTGAAAACTGTGTTACGGAGGAATTTTTCACTGAGAGTGATAAAGAGAAATTGAGGTGTCCGGCAAGGTCAAGGCCGTGGACAGTGGAAAGTTACTGAGATGTTCCATAGTGGAACTGGATAAACAAGCTGGTTTTGTGTGAAACTAGACTTTATGTTCGGCTTTGTTAAAAGCCCTTTGTGTGCATTACCTTATAATCAGCAAACATTTTGTCAACGATTGATGACGTGGCATCTCCGCGAACATAGTTGCATACAGTTGCCAAAAAGAACTGGCGGTACAGAGTGAAAGCGTTGAACATTTATTGCCATTATTTTGGTCTTTTCTTTTGGTGAATCTATAACATATATGATACAGCGAAGCGCCATCTCCGCAACGAGAGTAACAACAAATCGAAAGAACACTTTGGATTATTACCACGTACAGAGAAAGTACAATAACGTTACGGATATCACTATCATCTTCAACTTTTGTCGACAGTTGGAACGTTTGATCACCACGTGAATTCAATAACCACGCAACAAAACAAGAAGTCGGTTTGAAATCTAGCGTCGTAGACATTGAATAAAAAGAACTTTTGGCGACGGATTAGTGGGCACATATTTATCGGCCAACGATGTGGACATTCTGTTTGCTGCTCATTGTCTTATAAATATTGTTTTCGGTTGTTAAGCTGTTACTTGTATGTGGTCCAGTGTTTGTCAAGAGTAGGGGATTTGTTGGGGTGTTTCTCGAGAGTCGGGATACAGCACAATAATTTATTTGTCTTTCTGGTGCTTACGATATTTTTGTAAGAAAAACGTTAATGAGTTGACGTATCAGTGCAGGGGCATTGAAATAGTCTTAACCAATATCTAGAGCCGAGTTGTCTGACGTCAGATCTGTGTATATTTTCAGTATATATTCTTTTTCTTTCTCTCTTTCTTTTCGTTATATTTACATATAATATTTGTTGTGTTCGGATATATGTTTTTATTGTGATCTTTCGTCATTTCTGCTGTCTAGTGGTCGTGGTCAATTTATATTTTTATTTTTACGCGCACTGTGGGTGTCTCTACACAAGCTTGTGGTTGTTACTGTGGTTTATTTCTGTGTCATCATCGTCTCCGTGTACTCAGCTTGTGAAGTCTAGCGTTGGATAGTCATCACTTAGTGTTATCATCCATTTGTGTGTATATGTTTTTATATGTATGTTTAACAATATTTCCAGGGACTTCATGAACTTTTGGTCATAGATATATATACGAGGGAGTATAGGTGATACTTCCCACCTCACTACCTAGTGCTTATAGAGTGACTGGGTGAGTACAGAGGGATATTGTAGCACTACGGATTTACGTACACAGGGAGTGCGGGTGTACTTAGGGAAGTGACACAAAGAATAACAGCAGAGCCTGTACATTTATAGTTGGCTGATTCACAGCAACGTGTCCACAAGTACAAGATGCCTACTTTAATGGATTATATTGAAGCAGGTGAAAGAATAGGCCTGAAAGGTAAAGAGTTACAGGAGTATGCAGAAGCGAAAGAACAAAAGCAGATGGAAAGAGAGGAGAGGCATAATGAACGCGAGGCAAAACGCTTACAGGAAGAGAAAGAGACACAAGTGAAACTAGCTGAAATGGAAAACAAGCGTCTACAGGAAGAGAGAGAGACACAAATGGAACTTGAAAAGTTAAAACACACAAATGCGGTGGAAATTGAGAAAGAGAAGATTAAGATGGAAGCTGAAATTGCTCTCAGAAAACTAGAACTGTCTTCGAAGGGTCAAAGTGAGGAAAGCAGAAAACCTTCGCAGTCGTCACAGAGATTAAAACTGCCATACTTTACGGACCGAGACAACCTTGAATCTTATTTGGACAGATTTCAAGCAAGTGCGAAAACTTTAGGCATCCCAGAAAACGAGTATGCGATACGACTTGGCGAATTTCTTACGGGCAAGGCACTAGACACCATGTTCAATTTACCTGTAGAAGAAAGGAACAACTACACTATCTTACGTCAACGTTTGCTGACAAAGTTCCAACTCACTGAGCATGGATATAGGACAAAGTTTAGACAGTTAGTGCCAGAGACAAATCAAGATTTCACAGATTTTGTTAACACTGTAAAGAATACATTTAACAAATGGATGGAGCTTGCAGAAGTAGGGAAAGATTTTAATAAATTAGTAGATCTAATGTTAAGAGACAAGGTAGTATCTGCATGCAATTCTAATTTAGTGGCTTTCTTCGAGGAACGTAAGCCAAAGGACATAGACACAATGTCTCAGTTAGGGCAAAACTATATGACTGCACATCCTAACAGTTCAATGGGGAAACTAATGAGTGAGGAAATAGTCTGTGCAGCGTACACTAAACAGGACCAGAATCCAGTCATTAGACCAAGGGCGAAAAGTGTGGAGTCAGCACAGAAAGGTGAGCAACAAGAACTTCAAGATAATGGTTTCCGAGGAAACAATGTTGGTAGAGTAGGACGGTACCCATATAGAAGAGGGAACTTCCAGAGACGTCCAAATTATGCCGGATGTTGGAATTGTGGGAGCTGGAGACACAAAATGGCAGATTGTGATGCACAACCATCAGATGGACCAACGAACAACAGTAAAAGGGAGATCACTTGTTTCAAATGTGGAAGGAACGGGCATGTCAGTCATCAATGTAGGATGAGAGAAACAGAGCACTCAAATGCAGCACAAGTAATTGAGACGCTGAACAATGAAGATTGTAGTGGGTGCAAACCTCTTTTTGAAAAAGACAGTCAGCCAGTCTTAATATGTGGTCACACAGTTAAAGCAGGATCAGCAGTGCATGAAGGAGGAAGTCTGAAGATGCATCATGGGTTTGTTAATGATAGGCCAGCGTTAACAATTAGGGATTCCGGATGTACGTCCATCGGGGTGAGAAAGAGTTTAGTGCAACCCTCGGATTATACAGGGGAAAAGATTAGATCCATAACATTTAATGGGACAGTAGAATTCTACCCAATAGCCGTGATAACAGTAAAAACACCATACATAACAGGAAGAGTGACAGCATGTGTTTTAGACTCACCAGTGGCAGATCTCATCATAGGAAATGTTATAGGAGTTAAAGAGTGTACAGAAGAGGAAGTAGTTTATTGGGACCAAAAATATAGTGTAAGCAGTAATGAGGTAGTTACCACAATAGAACCTAAATTAGAGAGTATAGCTGAGGTAGAAGAGGCACTTGAAGTAGACACAGGAACTCAGGACAAGGATAGTACAGCTGAGCAGATGAGAATGGATCCCAAATATAGTGCTAGTGGCTCCCAGAGACAAGATACTACTCTGAACAAATGTTCACATGGGTGTAGGAGAGTAGAACATAGGCAGTCAAAGAAAGGTAGATGGTGCTTCGAGAGGAAGAACAATGTTCTCACTCGCCACTTTTCAGATGGCGGAACTGCATGTGGGCAAGTAGTATTACCGTTAACACATAGAGACCGATATACTAGAACAGCTCAGGATAGTGCATGTGCAGGGCACATAGGCATAAGGCGTATGCAGCAGAAAGAAAGGTGCCAGATATATGGGCCAAGATTGAATAAAGAGTTCAGACTAAACAGAGACTCAAGTGTAACGGTGCAATATACAGATAGGAAAGTTGAGTCAGGTCAAAAGAGTTGTCGCGACATTACTGACCCAGGGCTAGGGATAACAAACAGATGTTGTAATTGTAGAGGTACCATGAGTGATGGGTACATGAAAGGTAGACACAGCATCGACAGGAATCAGAGGTGGGTTAATGCAAGAACAGAACCACCTGATATAGGGTCGGTACACAAATAGTATTGTGTGGTCGTGAAGTAGTAAGAGACCTGTGGGTACATAAGTATAATGCTTTTCTATGATGTATTATTATTATTATTATTATTATGTGATGTATTAGTTCATGCATTGATACAAAAGATAGAAAGTTGTTTGTATTTATGTGTGGGGATTATGGGAGTTTACTATGAGTATTTGATGTATTATGTAATGTGGTAGCTAGAGTAAGTTGGATTTATACTTACGACTACCCAGGCAATGTGTCTGGGTCACATATTTGATAAGTATTAGTCGCCCAACATTTGAAAACGATGTTTTCTTTTGAGGGTGGGGTAGTGTCACATGCCTGTGTTCAGTGGCATTAAGGTGAGTGGCCGTACAATATAAACAGTTCAAGAGGTGAAAGGGCATTCACCGGAAAGAGAATATAAGGAGATAAACGGTAAGGGAGAGGGGCTGCAAGAAGGGGCAGACAGTTGGAGCAGTGAGGTTGTGTGTTGTGTGTGAGGCATTGTGGGGGATGGAATTGTTGAGAAGAGAGGGACAAAGACTGACGGGGGCAGTTAATGTTTGAACTCCGAGCTGAGAGGGAGTTGAGTCTAGACCGGACCAGGAGAAGGTCGTGGTCTGAGAAAGTGAAGAATTGTGACGGAGTTCTGAAGATAACTCCGCACTGTGGGTTCCAGGGATAGTGAGTGGAATTCGAGACCCATAGTGGGTTACTTTGAGTCGGGCCTAGAGAGAGGCTAGTATACCTGTCGTGTGGAACGATATTTTAGTAGCCTTGAGAGGCAGTGCTATTCGACGTGTTCCATTGGGATGGAGATATATTCTTAGAGAATTATTGTTCCTGGATTTATATGTTACATGTGTCTGTGTTAATTCATCATTAAAGGAATATTATGTGCGCAAATTAACGCTTGTTCACTGACTGGTGTTTGGGTGTGATGCATCTTGGTTAATCTGTTGTTCAACCTCATATTGTTACAAGGACATACCCTAGACACAACCATAGCCACTCTATCTGTCACTTAGTCAACATTCACTTCGTGACACTGAGGTTTCTGTAAAGAATACCATAGACGGACAGAACAACGAATGAGGCAGTCCTTCAAGAAACACATGTTGGATTGGTAGTACATGGTTCCATCGCCCTGCTACTGAGTGAGTGCGTGGGCGACACTGTGAGCTGTGAAATTCGCGGGGAATGCTTTTACATCTGTCCTGTACAGTGACCTGCATGTTCGGAGCAATGGCTACCGGCTGTTGCTGAATAGACTGATTTGCCTTTTCGGTTCACGAGTGCATTTTTCAAAATACTCCCTGGAGTCGGCGCTGAAGCTGCGGAGTTCGTGCTTTATGCGACACTTTCAGCGGGTCGCCCTGCGGTAAAAGACCGAGCCATGTGAGAAAACCCGGGTCAATGAGGTCTTTCTGGTGACTGCCGAGTCCATCGACGATGAACTGTGGTTTTCGTGGATTGATTTTGTGTTGGCATTCTGGCAGCGGCATTATGCACATTATACCTGTGCGGGCTGTTGGATTGCCGAGACTCCTGTCTATTCTACTTTTCACATTGGACAGTGGGGAGCATTTTGTGTGATATTCACTGGCACAAGAAAGGAGCATAATGGGGTACGACCCGTTGCCGTGAAGTTGGAACCTGGACTAACTAACTAATTAACTAACTAACTAAAAGTAGACAGTCAACGAATGAGGCAGTCCTTCAAGAAACACATGGGCACCGTATGTTGATTAGAGAAACTAGATGTAGACAATCAACGAATGAGGCAGTCCTTCAAGAAACACATGGGCACCGTATGTTGATTAGAGAAACTAGATGTAGACAATCAACGAATGAGGCAGTCCTTCAGGAAACACATGGGCACCGTATGTTGATTAGAGAAACTAGATGTAGACAATCAACGAATGAGGCAGTCCTTCAGGAAACACATGGGCACCGTATGTTGATTAGAGAAACTAGATGTAGACAATCAACGAATGAGGCAGTCCTTCAAGAAACACATGGGCACCGTATGTTGATTAGAGAAACTAGATGTAGACAATCAACGAATGAGGCAGTCCTTCAGGAAACACATGGGCACCGTATGTTGATTAGAGAAACTAGATGTAGACAATCAACGAATGAGGCAGTCCTTCAAGAAACACATGGGCACCGTATGTTGATTAGAGAAACTAGATTTAGACAATCAACGTATGAGGCAGTCCTTCAGGAAACACATGGGCACCGTTTGTTGATTAGAGAAACTTGATGTAGACAGTCAACGAATGAGGCAGTCCTTCAAGAAACACATGGGCACCGTATGTTGATTAGAGAAACTAGACTTAGACAGTCAACAAATGAGGTAGTCCTTCAAGAAACACATAGACATCGTATGTTGATTAGAGAAACTAGACTTAGACAGTCAACAAATGAGGTAGTCCTTCAAGAAACACATGAACATCGTATGTTGATTAGAGAAACTAGACTTAGACAGTCAAAAAATGAGGTAGTCCTTCAAGAAACACATGGACATCGTATGTTGATTAGAGAAACTAGACTTAGACAGTCAACAAATGAGGTAGTCCTTCAAGAAACACATGGACATCGTATGTTGATTAGAGAAACTTGACGTAGACAGTCAACGAATGAGGTAGTTCTTAAAGAAACAAGTGGACATAGTGTGATCATTTGAGAAATTAGTCGTAGAGCAGTCGAGATTTTTGGGCACGTTACGAGGAGAAATAACTTGAACACTTAGCGACAATTGGCAAACCTGATAGGACATGAGCAAAGAGAAGACAAAGACATAGATGCATGTATAGTTAGATCACGTGGTATAGCTAAAACAAGACGACGTATTAGTAAACCGAACGAATTAGTAAACCAATCAATCAAGTCGATTTGCATTAGAAATCACTATATTAAACATCTGGTTGCACTGCATTAGTTATTAGAGCGCTCTTCGTTCTTTTCGCAGTAGTGCGATGGCTAGTGCATTGGTCTGCCGGCTCGGTGGTCACGTGTTCGAATCTCATCAAGCCAGGGATTTGTGTTCCAGTGACCTGAGCTCCCATGTCTATCCAGCCTAATAATGAATGCCGAGAAATTTTGTGGGAAGTAAAGACGGCTAGAGTCACCCATCGAGTGCTGATTTGTCGAAGTATGTGGGGCTAGCACCATTTATCTAATATACCTTTTGGTATGACAAGGCGTCGATTACCTTTACTTGCTATTTTTTTTTCTTCAGTAGTAGCGACAGCTTATGTCACGATGTCATTCAGGCGTTCACTGCCACAAATTAAGCCGGTTTTTTTTTTCTCAAGATAGGAAAAAATTTAACAGAAATGTGTCTGTTAAAAATGCCCGATGGGATTTTTCCCCATTAAAGGATAAACCCATAAAATTGTATTTTAAAACGCACTGATTGAATTGGGATGTCCCAGCTAGTGCTTTCAATCTAAAGCAGAACAAATATCCTTTTTTGGGAGATAACTCTTGTAAAGTATAGTCTTAATAATTTCAAACCACTTAATGAAAAGCTTAGCTATAACGGCAGAAAAAAACAGGATGGAATAACATAAGCTATATGATTCAATAGAATTATAGCAGTGCACACCATTAAGAAGTTAGTGAGGACAATGTGAACAACTAAATCATTAGAAAATCCAAGTCCCGTCGCATAATTTGTTGTTTTCCGTTGGGGTGTTAAATGTTAGTCCAGAACATATGATATGAAGGTGGCCACGCCTTTCCAGGCAATACTGAACATTTTCTGACTCTATTTCATGAGATGCGTCGACCCAAAGAAACGTAATTGTTGAAAAATATAATCCTGGCTCTGGCGGGGATTGAACCCGGACCACTCTGTTCGCAGGCTATTGCACTAACCACTGTACCACCTCGGCGCCTACAATATACCTGCGAAGGGTTGTACCGATATTACCTTCCAAATCCCTTATTGGCGGTTATACAGAAATGATCAGTCTCTTGTGAACCATAAAGGCAGGTGACATAACACGAGATAATTATCAATAGGTTTTAACCAGCACTCATTGCAAAATGTTAGTCAGGTCTTAGTAAAATATGACTGAGCTACCGCATTACCATAGATCAGTGGTTCTCAACGTTTTTTAACCCGTGTCCCCCTTCACCATATTTTCAGAACGTCATCCCCCCCCCCCTTTTCGTATTTCCTACCTAAAAATTTGGCCCGTGCCCCCCTTCATCATATATTCACACGGTCATCCTCCCCCCCCCCCTTTTGTATTTCCTACCTAAAATCCCCCCTCCCGCTCCTGCCCCTACACAGTATACGTAATAATGGAAGCACATACCAAAACAAGTCTAGACGTCCACATAAAACGTGATTTGTGGGTCTACTTACTTTATAAAATTAATTTTAGAAGGGGTGAGACGTACAGAACCGTAAAGTATGAAGGGAAAAACAATATCAAGTAATCGGTTCTTGTATTAACGCGATCTTGAAATAATCTTCATCCCCCCCCCCCTGGAAACCCTAAAATTCCCCCCTGGGGGGGGGGGGGGGAATTCCCCACCGGTTGAGAACCACTGCCATAGATGGTACTACCTGCTTTCTGTTAACGCCGAATGATGGGCGACGCTCACCAAACCCGACACTCCACATTATGCAAACGGCTTCGGGCAGAGGATCGCAATTAAAAGGGTACAAGCCTTATTCTGGTGCGTGGAAATGCAACCTTAAGACTAAATGTCATGGCAAGGCAGAACAGGTTCTATATCTTGGTCAAGGATAGAAGGTCCACTTGGCGGCCAGTCAGAGCATTGCTTTGCTGATCCGGCAGCTTCTGCAGCTTATCTTGTTCCAGACGTTTTGCTGTTACTTTTCCTCTGGAGTAAACTAGGCAGGCAGAGAGAGGGATCATGCTGCATGGGCATAACATAGTCTCTACAATTCAGTCCGGTCTTTGTACTATGAAGAGGTTATTATGCCTGGGGTGGGGGGGGGGGGGAGAGATAGAGAGAGAGAGAGAGAGAGAGAGAGAGAGAGAGAGAGAGAGAGAGAGAGAGAGAGAGAGAGAGAGAGAGAGAGAGAGAGAACGAACGAACAGACTTTATTTCAAAGGGTAACAAATTGGGCACGCAGGCCCGTCTTACATTCGGCCCTTCCAATCACTCATCTTTCTTTCATCAACAGTGCATAGGAAAAAACATTGTCACATGAATTTTGTAAACATAAACAATGCATATTACTATGTTATGAGACACATCCACCACCCACCCACACATCCCTCATTCACTCCAACTCCCCCACCCAACCATACACATAACCCACACACACATACATTCTCCCACCCATCCACCACATCCCTACACCTACACATCTCCCCACCCACACACACCTCTCATCCACCACACATCCCATCCACCCACACCCCAAGCACACATACATTCCCCAACCCACACATCCCCCAACCCACACATCCCCCAACCACACACATCCACCCACCTACACACATCTCCCCAAAGAGAGAGAGAGAGAGAGAGAGAGAGAGAGAGAGAGAGAGAGAGAGAGAGAGAGAGAGAGAGAGAGAGAGAGAAGGGCGTGGAATGGGGGAACAATAACTATCGTCTGTCAAGACGGCAAGGTGCCAGTACATTGCAAAATGAGGTAACTCGTGGGTACAGACTCCTTGCAGCTTCCTCCGCACCGCGTGTTATTTCTTCCGGAACATTCTCCCTTCATCTTGGCTGGCTGAGTTTGTCTTTTTTTTTCTCCCAATTGCCTTCAGATGCGTTCATTGTCGGTTGGATTAGTGTGCTAAATATTTCTACGAGATTGTGGGAAAAGGGGGGGGGGGGGGCGGCCAGTTTTACAGCAACCTTCCTTAATGGCATCCTACGACACACATGGTAAATTACAGTGTTACTATGCTTTGCTTTTCTTAAGTGTCCCAGTAATTCACGGGCAATTGCTAATATATTCGATGAAATACAGAAGAAAAATGAAGAAGCGGACAGCCCCGAAATATCTACATTACACAAACATGGAAGCACGTTGGATTCAGATAATACAGGTGAAAAGAATTGCTGATAATAAAAGACAGTGAAATGTTTAGAGGCTAAGACGACTTCAGCGCCAGACTTTAGTGACAAAGCTGATGGTGATCATGATTATGTGGGTGATAGTCACACGGAAATTCCACACGTCTCTTGCAAGCGACACTACTGCTGTGGAGAGGATCGTGATGTAAACATTGAAGTATCGAGCTGGTAAAATGTGTTTGAAGAAGGCGATGGTGTAGTTTTCAAAAAGAGGGCTTTAATTTCTCGCTGGTCAATACCGTTTCCTCACTTAGCAAAAATATGTCCATCATTTTGACAAGAAATAGCTGGAGTGTCTCTTATTAAAAAAGTCGATGAAGACAAAGATGAGGAGCAAAGAGGAGAAGGAGGAGGAGGAGGAGGAGCAGCAGCAGCAGCAGCAGCAGCAGCAGAAGAAGAAGAAGAAGAAGAAGAAGAAGAAGAAGAAGAAGAAGAAGAAGAAGAAGAAGAAGAAGAAGAAGAAGAAGAAGAAGAAGAAGAAGAAGAAGAAGAAGAAGAAGAAGAAGAAGAAGAAGAAGAAGATGGAGGAGAAGAAGAAGAAGAAGAAGAAGAAGAAGAAGAAGAAGAAGAAGAAGAAGAAGAAGAAGAAGAAGAAGAAGAAGAAGAAGAAGAAGAAGAAGAAGAAGAAGAAGAAGAAGAAGAAGAAGAAGAAGAAGATGGTGGAGGAGAACAACAACACCAGCAATTGCACAAGTAAAATGGGTGTAGATAGATATATCGTTGATATTATTTTAACGGAAGAAAACAAGATAGAAAGGTGCACTCATACAACATAGGGCTGGGGGGAGGAATGGGGGATGAAATAGGGTGGGGGGGGGGGGGAGCTAGTAGCTGAGACATAACAAGAATGCAAACACTGAAGCAAACTTGAGCGGCGTTCAGACATGTCGCAGATTCTGGGCAGACTGTGTAATAAACATGACGTACCTCTTATGAAAGATGTGGAGCCTGGTCGAGTGTATTGATTTAATCATTATTCTGCTTCATCCACTGCGATAATTTTACCGACTATTCCTAACACCCACACTCGGTGTCTCCGATGATTTCTCCGAGAGAAAGTATTACAATAGCTTTACTGGCAGAGAGTGACTTTTGAGAAGATGTTGGCTGGATAGTAAATTCTTCAGCGCGTCTTACTGCGGCCCATAAAAAAATATTACTTGCGTATCTTTTACATGACGTCGCTGTTAACCTCATCAATTTGGGTGATTTCCTAGCAAGTTTACATTCAGTAGTTTGCCGTTGCTTTTTGAACGACCGGAACTCATGCCATTGTATGAAAATAACGCATGTCGGTGTGTTTCTGTCGCAGTTGTGTTTCGAATGCGGTATGCCGGATTACGAATTGTTTTCCTAAACCCTTCGTCCATAAAAAAAATTGGTCAACTTGTAAATTAATATACAAATCGTAAGAGGCGACCGCCGGTCTCCCTTGTCTAGAGGTTAACGTCTTTCTTCGTAATCCCGTAAATTCTCGTGAGCAACGTAATAGGTGCGAGTTCTCGTCGCATTGGAGACGTACGGGGTATGTGAGCCGGTCGCTCAGAAAGCAATGGCAAACTACTGAGCGTAATCTTGCCTAGAACATTAACAGCATCTGAAAAAATGCTGATGTTGACTGCAACGTCCTGTAAGGGATGTGCAAAACAAAAGAGGCGACTAAGGAGGGTTGACCAGTGACTTGTTAGCTCACACAGTAGAACAGTTCAGCTTCAAAGTATTAACTATCGTGAAGAAGCCTATACAGAGCAGGGCGTGAGTTAGTTGTGCATCTGTGTTTCTTTGGGAGATGAAGGATGGTTACGTTCTCTTAACCTATTTCGAAAGTAGTAATGAGAAGTTTGATGCATGTTGAGAATGTATCTGATGAACATTGTGACTATATTGAATATATATATATATATATATATATATATATATATATATATATATATATATATATATATATATATATATATATATATATATATATATATATATATATATATATATATATATATATGAAAAACGTAATATCATTTAGAATGTTCTAAACATTTTCTAAATGTTGGGTAGGTCACTATGAGTTGAAATGATATTGATTTGTACGGTGTTTAGAAGATATTGCATGCACGGTTTGAAATATATGTATGTAGGATCAGAAGGTGAATCTCCTTCACGAGTTGTTGGAATACTCTAGATGTCATTGAAATGAATTCACAAATAAAAACATGGTTCCTGATGAGCACCCAAATAAGATAAATAACAATTGGCTGGCAGTCATTGTGGTCATATATTCGAGTCAGGAATTATTTTACTTAAATTACCCAAGTCGCCCAGGTTGACCTCGCATACACAAGGTATAGGAAATTATTTGGGAAGTCAAGGCGGCTGGTGGTTAATCGTCACCATCCACAAGTACCCATATATCTATACAAATATAAAGTTAGCACCATTTATGCAATACACCTCAAGGCGTTGGTACAGTCTTTTACCTTGTTTACTTATAGAAAAATTGATAGAATACACAACCCTCTGCTCTGTCGGGAACATGATTCGCAAAAGGTAACAGAAATTATCTCAGATAAGGAAAATACGTCAATCTCTCTTAAGTTGCGTGACTTCGTAGTTATATATGTTGCAATATAAGTAATCGTATTAATTGTTTGAGCTGACAGAAAGAACAAGAGGGGGGGGGAGAATGGATGTGAAAATCTGAGATGGGGCGATTGGATAAAGCAAGGTTCGTGTGACGTAATATGACGTCAATTGTGTTTTAGGACGCGATTTTGCCTCATCACATTGTCACGTGGTATGACGACACCGCAAGTTAATAAAATTCAATTATCATGTTCTTTATGATAGAGCACCTTAATGTCTTAGACTCAATGAAAATGACACCATGAAGTCATACAAGTTAGTGCTTATAATTTTATTTAGGGAGTGGAGCCAGGCCAGACCACAGTCATATACCAGAGACAGCAGAAATATAAAAAATGTCAGCGTAGCACCAATCCAGTCACGCCACCATAACAACAGAATCTTACACTGAATCAGCACTGAATTCTGTGACTACTCCAGGCCAAGAATGTAACACTATCACAGTCACGGTCAGATGATGAAAACTGTACCGGAACTCTACTCGCTGCTGTGACTACTCCAGGCCAAGAATGTAACACTATCACAGTCATGGTCAGATGATGAAAACTGTACCGGAACTCTACTCGCTGCTGTGACTACTGATTCTACATTTGTTCTTTCTTAAACACAGATACTTGCCTGGCGTATTTAGCTCCACCACTCCGGGTGCATACTGCATAGTTATGTGTATATCACATGTGATGGACAAACAAATAATACTCCATGTATTTCTATAAGCAATGAGTAAGTAAAGTCGTGTAGGGGTCCTTTTTACACGCTTTGAGGCATATTGTGTTTTTGGTGGTAGCCTAATAATTGTATAGAAAATCGGCACCCGATGGGTATTGTGGTCAATATCATGTCGGCCGTCTTTACTTCCCATGATATTTTATGGTACCCGTCTTGGTGTGGCTTGACCTAAGAGTCCAGGGTAATTAAAAATTGATCTTAACGGATAAGAACATGTGACCACAGGGTCAGTAGGCAAAAGTCCAGTCCATTAGGCCGCCATGGCTTTCCATACATAATAAGTAATGTAAGGAATGTAACTCAATCTCTGTATGTGTGTGTGGGGGGGGGGGGGGGGGGTGTATGTGTTGTCTGTACTTGTAAGTGCTCAATAATAAGTTAATTTACTTACGTGATCCAGCCAAACATTTGTGATGAGGACCTGGTTTTTCTCATCCTGCAATGATAGAAATGTACAGTTAAGTGATGACGACCTCGTTTGTTTTTGTGTTTTTTTCATCTTGCAATGACAGAAATGTACAGAGATGTAAGATTTTTTTTTCCAGAAACTCTAATTCTTCTTCTTCTTCGTTCCTCTTTCGAGAAGTATGCGTCACACCAAGTTATGCACCGCACATGTCAGTGTGTCTGCATGCAATTGTGCACGGTTTGCTTCCTCTAGATTAGTGGTTCTCAACCGGTGGCGAATTCCCCCCAGGGGGTAATTTTAGGGTTTCCGGGGGGGGGGGGGGGATTAAGATTATTTCAAGATCGCGTTAATACAAGAACCGATTACTTGATATTGTTTTTCCCTTCATACTTTACGGTTCTGTACGTCTCATACTTCTAAAATGCAATTTATAAAGTAAGTAGACCCACAAATCATGTTTAATGGGAACGTCTAGACTTGTTTTAGTATGTGCTATTAAATTTAGCTTCCATTATTACGCACACTGTGTAGGGGCGGGGCGGGATTTTTAGGTAGGAAATACGAAAGGGGGGAATGACGTTCTGAAAATATGGTGAAAGGGGGGGGGGGGGGCACAGGACAAAAAAGGTTGAGAACCACTGCTCTAGATAGATTCCATCCAAGGTATCGGGCTCTAGCTACCCGTCAGTAGGATGTCTTTCCTTACAAATTTGCCAAAGCAGCAGCTTGAAGGCCTGCTATTTCGATTTCTTATTGTCGTGGATTTGTAAAGTGCGCAATTGTATTTCGCCCTCATATGAGAGAGCTGAGTGTCTGATCTTACTACCCAAGAGATCAGGGGGATGTGTTGTATCATTATATGCATGTGATCCTTGGACGGAAAAGCTCTAGTTCTGGGAAAGAGTCTTGTAACTTATGAGCCAGTGATCTCTATTACGGCTCCCCCCCCCCCCCCCTAATATTTTGAAAGTTATCTTCTGAATATAGCACCATCCTTAATAGTCCAATAGTTCTAGCAATACACCATCAACACTACTAGTCAAATAGTTCTAGCAATACAGTATCAACACTAATAGTCCAATAGTTCTCCTAGCAATACAGTATCAACAATAATAGTCCAATAGTTCTCCTAGCAATACACCATCAACACTAATAGTCCAATAGTTCTAGCAATACACCATCAACAATAATAGTCCAATAGTTCTAGCAATATACCATCAACACTAATAGTCCAATAGTTCTAGCAATATACCATCAACACTGATAGTCCAATAGTTCTAACAATACACCATCAACAATAATAGTCCAATAGTTCTAACAATACAGTATCAACACTACTAGTCAAATAGTTCTAGCAATATACCATCAACAATAATAGTCCAATAGTTCTAGCAATATACCATCAATACTGATAGTCCAATAGTTCTAGCAATATACCATCAACACTGATAGTCCAATATTTCTAGCAATATACCATCAACACTAATAGTCCAATAGTTTTAGCAATATACCATCAACAATAATAGTCCAATAGTTCTAGCAATACAGTATCAACACTAATAGTCCAGTAGTTCTAGCAATATACCATCAACACTAATAGTCCAATAGTTTTAGCAATACAGTATAAACACTAATAGTCCAATAGTTCTAACAATACACCATCAACAACAATAGTCCAATAGTTCTAGCAATACAGTATCAACACTAATAGTCCAATAGTTCTAGCAATGTACCATCAATACTGATAGTCCAATAGTTCTAGCAATATACCATCAACACTGATAGTCCAATATTTCTAGCAGTATACCATCAACACTAATAGTCCAATAGTTCTAGCAATACAGTATCAACACTAATAGTCCAGTAGTTCTAGCAATATACCATCAACACTAATAGTCCAATAGTTCTAGCAATACAGTATCAACACTAATAGTCCAATAGTTCTAGCAATATACCATCAACACTAATAGTCCAATAGTTTTAGCAATACAGTATCAACACTAATAGTCCAATAGTTCTAGCAATGTACCATCAATACTGATAGTCCAATAGTTCTAGCAATATACCATCAACACTGATAGTCCAATATTTCTAGCAGTATACCATCAACACTAATAGTCCAATAGTTCTAGCAATACAGTATCAACACTAATAGTCCAGTAGTTCTAGCAATATACCATCAACACTAATAGTCCAATAGTTCTAGCAATACAGTATCAACACTAATAGTCCAATAGTTCTAGCAATATACCATCAACACTAATAGTCCAATAGTTTTAGCAATACAGTATCAACACTAATAGTCCAATAGTTTTAGCAATACACCATCAACACTAATAGTCCAATAGTTCTAGCAATATACCATCAAAACTAATAGTCCAATAGTTCTAGCAATATACCATCAACACTAATAGTCCAACAGTTCTAGCAATATACCATCAAAACTAATAGTCCAATAGTTCTAGCAACATACCATCAACACTAATAGTCCAACAGTTCTAGCAATATACCATCAACACTAATAGTCCAATAGTTCTAGCAATACAGTATCAACACTAATAGTCCAATAGTTCTAGCAATATACCATCAACACTAATAGTCCAATAGTTTTAGCAATACAGTATCAACACTAATAGTCCAATAGTTTTAGCAATACACCATCAACACTAATAGTCCAATAGTTCTAGCAATATACCATCAAAACTAATAGTCCAATAGTTCTAGCAATATACCATCAACACTAATAGTCCAACAGTTCTAGCAATATACCATCAAAACTAATAGTCCAATAGTTCTAGCAACATACCATCAACACTAATAGTCCAACAGTTCTAGCAATACAGTATCAACACTAATAGTCCAATAGTTCTAGCAATACACCATCAACACTAATAGTCCAACAGTTCTAGCAATACACCATCAACACTTGATATAAAAATCTGGCGCTTTAAGTTCTCTAGCAAACACCTGGTTCCGGTTACTGAAAAATTAACAATAATTGTTTATGTGCTTAAGATTTATAGAATGTTGTATTTGTTATTTGTACTGGTGAGAGGAGGAGAAGAAGTGTATCCATTGTCTGTCACGCGCTGGTTCAATAGTGAGTTTCCCATCTTCAAGACAGAGATCAAATTGTAAAGCCCCAATCTCTGCAGTATGTTTTATTAATATAGTTAATATCTACATTATTATATATAGGGGTACCTGGCAATTTTCCAGTTTTTAGTTTTTTTTTTACATCAACTTGCTTTTACAACAAAGCCATCTATTTATTTATTTAAACCTTTCTTCTTATATATTCTCTCTATTTCAGAAATGTTATTTTTGCGGATACTATCATTAAAGCAAACTCCGTCGTTAAATATCTGCTCGTGCGCTGAAACAAAATATATGCGCTAAGAACTACAAATATACACACTAGCACAGCTTAGCGCTTAGCGAGAACATTACTCTCTCTCTCTCTCTCTCTCTCTCTCTCTCTCTCTCTCTCTCTCTCTCTCTCTCTCATCTCTCTCTTTCTCTCTCTCTCTCTTTCTCTCTCTCACACTCTCTCTCACTCTCTCTCTCATCTCTCTCTTTCTCTCTCTCTTTCTCTCTCTCTCACTCTCTCTCTCTCACTCTCTCTCTCTCTCTCTCTCTCTCTCTCTCTCTCTCTCTCTCTCTCTCTCTCTCTCTCTCGTGTTATTAGTTTTCACGAAGATTTACAAAGGCGTGGGCGTTATATAAATTACAGTTTGCTAGCTTAGACACGGCAGTTCTCTATCTATTCAGTTCTGTAGATGAATAGGCCGCAGCGTCTGCGGGTCAAAACCAATCTGACCTCAGCTTTTCAGTTAAGGAAAACTTTATTTAGTTTTCATCGTATTCGAGATGTATTATTGATTTAATGATGGAGGCCGGAAGTGAGTGGGATGGGGAAATCAGAGAACATCATAAAGGATGTCGCAGTGAGAATAACCTAGATAATAACAGAAGCCGTTATGTTTATTCCGACAAATGGTGAATGAATCAACGCTAAATTAATGAGTGAATGTACATATAGTGAGTTTGAACTCTTAGAGTCCAATAAACTTGCGTTTACATGGTCTTGGCCCTCAAAAAGGTTTGCATCAAGCGGAGGGAAGTTCCTATAATTACATTTCATGGACAGTGTTACGAAAGTATAATCTCTATTGGGGTTTGTTTTGCGGATACTTTCGTCTCCTATTCAAGCTCAGTAAACAGCGTAGTGCGTGAGACTTTTTCCCCTGCATTTTCTTGTTTTCAAGCGTTGTCCATACACGTGCTACTGCTTCTATTACACTGGTCTGACTTTTGCGTGTGGATTAGCTTTCCCTATTACCAGTGTCTCTCGCAATCAGGCGAACCCACTCCGACTTCTGAGGTATTTGTAATTTACGTCCCCAAATCAAGGACGAGAAGTAAACATTTTAGTCCAACTGGCTGGTGTAGGGGTTGAACTCGCTTACCTGAAATGGCACATCTGTATATAAGTATATTAGGATGTAAGCAGGTTATGATTCACCACATCACATGTGAACTGTCTGCGATTATATCCGGGTTGGTAATATTTCCCTCACAGATTTTAAGTATCTTGTTTTCAATAGGCCCAATGCCAAGAGGGAAAGACAAGTGGAGTAGGTTGGAATCCTGGAGCTGAACAAAGACAACCAGTTTTTCATATTCTACTTTGCAAAGACTCTTTTGAACTAAGTAAGATATAGTGTCTCTTGCATTCCAGAATACGGAATAACTTGCTCCTCTTGGGTCTCAGAACTCAAGTCGCTACTTCCAGAAGATATCAACCGCTGGGTGGCACCCTTTCAACGTAGATATGTAACTCAGGAGCGAAAGCAAAGTAATATAATAATGTTGTAAATTGTATTCAATCCAACCGACATTCGTGTATTCGTTCACAAATCAAGAAATATAACAAGCAGGATAGATTGACATCTCGCAGAAAATAGGGGCAAATCTGAGACAACAGACAAGGATTGTCCATGATACAGACTCTATCACGTGTGATAATGAAGGAGAATAGTTATCGTAAATTTGCAGGTACACCTATCCATGCCATCCTAGGAATTTCGTCCTCTTAATCACACATACACACACACGGGCGCGCGCATGCACGCACGCACGCACGCACACACACACACATGCACACACACACACACACATATGCGTGCGCTCGTTCGCATTGAATATCCTTTGTCTTACCTAATCGTGACTTTTCCCATATAAGTATTGTGTCTTTAGTCTTTCGGTACTCCATATGCAACGGATACTTTTATTCAGCGCTGATTTGGAGATAGGCAATGACGTGACACATCCGCTACCTATGGCCCAACAGGTACAGCACTGTTGTCATAGTGATGTGTTTGTGCATGTGAGAATGAATATCCTTATTGTGGACATGTTCTAGTTTGTCAACATTATATAAACATTATCCGGCTAGTAAATAGAGGATCGGTCATGGTGTTCGCTGTGGAAAAGTCTTCCGGTGATTCAGAGTTGACACATCATGAGACTGCTAGTTAATCACTGCTATTCCTCACAACGATGGTAGGCAATCAGCACCCACGTCTTGCACATTGCGATCTCACGAGAACGTTCGGTATGAATAATACATTCCCCGGGAAGGTTAACCCGGTCAACTAATATCCGCAGAAGTCTGATGTGTAGGCCTAAAGGCACAAGAACGCAGCTCTGATGTAAACAGGCACAATGCAACCACGTCCGAAAAAACTCTCCGGATGAACGCAGAAGAAAAAGATGCATTCACTAGTATTGATCGGCACTCATAGAAGCACGGGAAATAAGTAAAAATAAGACAACACATTACACAATATTACAGTTGAAAGATATTGTATAACATCTTGAATAAGAATTTGTGCATAAGAATTTGTTTTCTTTTTCCAAAGCTTCAAGACTGCTCAAAGAACATCATTTCCACAGTGATGATGAAGTCATACTGGCACGTGATAACTGGCTTAGTTATAAAAAGTTGCTGTTCTATTCCCAAGGTATTTTTAAGGCCAGTCAGAGATGGCAGAAGTGTATCCATTCAGGAGTTGGCTAGGAATAAACACCATATGCAATGTCTGTTCTCTGTGACATTTTCTTAATAGTCAGGGTAAAGACTCATGATTATCCCCTTCTAACTTTCAGTGTGTATATTGTCTAATGTGTCCTCTGAATAATACTTTTGTTTGTACGGTCATGAGTGCCTATCAATACCCGTTAATTGATTTCTCATGCAATGTTAATGAGTCGACGGTTCACCAGCAGTTACTATTTGGGAACGAGTGTATTGCTTGCTTGCTTGGATGAAAATATGTGTTGTTTGTCCATCAAGAATGATGATTAGCATCCATTTCATCCAGTGGGGTTGAAAGTATGGAACAGTGAGTTCTAAGATGGCTGATAAGGCCTATTTTGGCTCGAAATGTTCTTTAACAATGTGGGCAAAGAATGCTTGACGTTTCTGGAGGAGGATTTCCTGCAGTGGTTTTTCTGTCTTGCCTTTCCTTCACAGCTCTTGCAGTCCTGGTTGCCTCACACGTGACTGCACCCTTGCGTAATGATTTTGTTTGTTGTTGTTTTACATATACTTTACAGGACATCACTGTCAACGTCAACATCTTTCGGGTGTTTGTTGATTTCTTGGCAAGATTACGCTTAGTAGTCTGCCATTGCTTTCTGAGCGACCGGCTCCATACTCTCATAAGTCACTGGCACGACTCGAACCGCTTCCAATTCTCGTGCGCTCACGTCAACCACGAGAGTATTCGGGGTTACGGAGAAAGCTGTTAACCACTCGACCAGGGAGACCGGTTCGCGTAATGATGCACGCCACGAATTTTGGTCTCTGGCTGCAGTCTCCCAGGTGTCATGATGAATTCCAAAAGCATTCAGTGAGATTTTCAAAGTGTCTTTAAAGCGTTTCCTCTGGCTGTCCTTGGGAGCGTTTACCACAACGAAACTCGCTGTATAAAATTCGTTTAGGGAGCCTGAGATCTGGTATGCGACTTAAGTGACCAGCCCAGCGAATCTGATTCTTTGTTAGTAGAGGAGATATTTGATGATGAAAATATGGATGAAAATAAGTCATTACTAGTCACCTGTTCCTCAACCTGCACAAGATTAAACAACTCGAAAAAAAGGATTCTAACTACAACAACAATGACTACGCCAAGAACATGCGGATCACACGCTGAACCTCCCACTTACTAGCAGCACTACTGTTTCAACACTCAAGCCCATCCCTTCAACCAACCAACCGACTGTAATTGATTAAAGTGTATTTTGTCAAGATTGATAAAAGTCTCATTTGCCTTCATATTCCCATTTTCTCCGCAGAAAAGTGAATCTTAAAATCTGTAATTCGCACGCCCCACTGTGCCAGCCTTATCAGCTGCAGACGCTATTTTTCACATAAAGCAGAGGAATCATTTTGAAAATAGCTGTTTTATCAAACCTTTTACTTCATAGTGGAGGCAACGTTTCATGGCGGATAGATTTATGTCAGGACAGTGAAAGTTTGTGAATTCCCAAGAGTGAATTTGTTCCGGTACCCGTGATGAGACCACTCATTTGATAACCCAATAGAAGATAAATTTATGCGAGGACGTCGGCTGAGTGAATTTGCGTAATAACTCATCGTAGACAAATTTCTCCTTCATACACTTGATAGCCAACTCAATTATCTAGTTCATTACGCGGTAGGAGTCATTCTCTTGCTTCAAGATAGGTCAGTTTTATCCGGTTAACACAGTTTTCCAACCCGCGCTTCATCATGGATCTAAACTGTCATTGTTGAAGACCGTGGAGTGTTCTGATCTATGCAAGATCACGTTCCGTGCAGAGCTTGGCATCTCTATGCCTACGCTTATAGACAGTAGTCTGGCGCTCTTTAGAACGGCATTAAAATTGCTGCACCGACAATGTCCAATTCAAAGGGTAGCCATTGTTGCATGGACGATGGTAAGAGCAAGATACAAATGTACTATACGAAAGCTGAAGAATTCTGAGTGTAATAATTGTTACATAGGCGCTTTTAAAATCTGACTGGAAATTTACTGTACGAAAAATGATTAGCTCAGTCGCGAATCATTGTTACAAAGAGCTCGATGGAAGGTTGTTGTACGAAACATGAACAATTCTGAATGAAACCGTTGTCAATGGCCTTAAGGGTATCCCAGCGGTGGTTATTTATGTGTATTACGTAAACATAATAAAAATCAGCAAATCAAGGAAAAGTAGCGTCATGGATGCGTATTGTCGCCAGACCTTTCATTTCCCTAAAGCTTTTTATGTTTTTAGTAAGTTGTCTTTACGAGTTAGTCTCCGTCAAAGTGTCCATATTGCTCATTTTGGCTGTCCAATGAATTTTCAGCAATCTTCTATAAAACTACATCCCCAAGGCTTCTGTGAATTATTTTCGTCTGTTACTAATTGTCCAGGATTCGCGGCTTAAGTTCTAAAGCCCCGATTTGCGAAATGGTCCAAGACTCGAAACCGAATGTTGCTACAGGAAAAATGCATTTTCATGAATTGTTACGGTAATGTGTTTCCTCGTATAGTGCTACATATTCTTAATACTGCAAAACCTTTCAATTGCTAAGACCAGCTTCCATCTGACTTCATATAAATATCGCTCATTGTTGTCTATATAGAGCTAAGGTATTCAAAGCTTTTACCATTTCTTCATTGTTGATTATAATTTTTAGTTGACAAGTTATTTTTGTCTGTGGACGGTATTCTGTTAAGTTCATAAATATACCAGATTTTGATCTTTAGTGTGTATTTTGACAGACAGGATTAAATCTTTTAATCTCTTGGCACTAGCTGGGCGGAGGGCCGTGCCATCTGCATATCTAAGTGCTGGAGTTGGATATCCACCAATTATGTAGGAATACAATAGTTACCAATTAGTTTTCACTCTTTTCATTGCATTTTCTTCATAGATATTGAATAGATGTGGGGAGAGAATTCAACCCTGCCTTGATCCTTTTGCACCTTGAATCAGTTGCCGTAACATTGTTATAGGTTGGTGTAACGGTCAGAATGTTACGTCGACAAAGGCATGAGCGTGGGTGGTCAAGGATTAGATACACGCTCTCGTCGTTCACTACGGAATGGAAAAACTGGCCCTGCATTCAAGCCTCTAATAATACGATAGTCCTAACACTTTACGTACCCCAGCATATTCCTGTTACTCATTTGTTGTTGGTTTTTTTTTAATTGCCCAGACATATTCTTATTGGAGATTTCAAGACCATAAATTCTAGTCTCCCTACTAAGCACTGATTGCTTGACAAAACGTTCGAATTCAGACATACGTGTTGTAATCACGTAACGATGAAGATGCTTGCATATCATAGTGAACATAAGCTCCATAATCGCATCCATCTCACCTAACAATTACAGACAGCCGAATATCACTATAATATGAGTACACCTTTCACGATATCAATATTACTATTGCCGCTTTTAAGAGCTGCAGGCTACAGAATCGTCTTAATGAAGACATGGTAAGCCTACTAGTGCTAGTATTCCATCATACCAACAACCCTTGCCAACAACCTGTCACACGTTGCACACACAACCCCACATTCGCCTATTTAAGCACAACCTTGTTGTCACACGTTTTCTTGATGATAATATCACGAAGTTCTATTATTGTGTGATGGTCGTTGTCTGGGTAACGATACTCATGGTGTGTCAATGGAGATATCTGTCTTGCAATGTAACTCACCCCGCAGTGCATATTCACCAGTCATGAAACAAGCTTCAGTTGGCGCACATAATCCTTTATTACAAAAATAACACAGACTCACGGAACATATGTATATATCCAGAAACAATGTAATCCATAGATTATAAATATCCTCCTCACAATTTAATCAGCACACATCAATCCTTCTCACGGCCTGCTTCTTATCTCAATCCACAAAACAGGTAATCCAGCCACTATCCACGGCTGGATCTCCCACAATACAACCCACACATTGGGTTGGAGCCACTGCTCAACTATAGAACCCACTCTGGTTCAGGCCTGTCTTCACAACTCGGAGAACAACACAACCCCGTTGTCCGTGGACTACCGACTCCTTCGGTATCTCAAACTCCACTCCCTGAAACGACCTGACCCGCAGTCGGTCTCTTCTCTCACTGACTTTTCAATCTCCTGACTTCACACAACACACCACTGTCTTTCGCCCCATCCCCCTAGGTGTTTTTTCCCTCTACCCTCACTATTTTATTTCTCCGGACTGGCTGTCTTCTCATCGCCAGGTCAGTCCCTTTACTGTCTCCCACTCTCATCTCCATTCTTCCTCCTGCCCGGTCACTCACCTCAATGTCAATGACCCAGGCTTATGTCACTTGTGAACCGGATATGCGTTGACTCTTCGCTGCAAAACAAGAAGATGCCCCTGAACAGTACCCAGCACAAGCCTACACTTTAAAGAAATGTTAAAATGTGCAATGACAATTTGAATAATTTATTTTCACTATGCTCATCATCTCACTTCATCTCATATTTTTCCTCTTGAACTTTACGGTTGTCGAGGTGAAGCATACAGAGTGAAAGAGTGCTCGTTTATGGGCTTGATATATCGAGATTCCCATGGACTCTATTATTCCCTCTGTCCATTGTTTACATTGTTACCCTCTTCGTCTTGTACCATTTGGTCTGTACATCATTGCTTGTTGTAGTTGTCACATGCCTGTGTTCAGTGGCATTAAGGTGAGTGGCCGTACAAGATAAACAGTCACGAGATAAAATGGGGCGGATGGTGGGCCCCCCAGAGGGCGTAAATGAGAGGACAGTAATTGAAGGGGGAGCTGAGAAGAGGTCAGCGGGTGAGGCAGACAGTTGGAGCAGTGAGGTGGTGTTTGTGTGGATCATTGTGAGGGGGCATAGAATTGTTTAAAAAGACAGGGACAAAGATTGAGGGGCAGTTGAGGTTTGGACTCCGAGTTGAGAGGAGTGGAGTGTAGACGAGACCAGGAGAAGGTCGTGGTCTGATAAAGTGAAGAATTGTGACGGAGTTTGGAAGATAACTCCGCACTGTGGGTTCCAGGGATAGTGAGTGGAATTCGAGACCCATAGTGGGTTACTTTGAGTCGGGCCTAGAGAGAGGCTAGTATACCTGTCGTGTGGGACGATATTTTAGTAGCCTTGAGAGGCAGTGCTATTCGACGTGTTTCCATTGGGATGGAGATAGATTCTTAGAGAATTATTGTTCCTGGATTTATATGTTACATGTGTCTGTGTTAATTCAGAATTAAAGGAATATTATGTGCGCAAATTAACGCTTGTTCACTGACTGGTGTTTGGTGGTGATGCATCTTGATTAATCTGTTGTTCAACATCACATTGTTACAAGGACATACCCTAGACATAACCATAGCCACTCTATCTGTCACTTAGTCAACATTCACTTTGTGACAGAGAAGATTTCTGGGAGGCTTCGTCGATTAGAGAGAACACTAACATCAGAGACATTAGTCGGATGCCCAATTACAACAACAATAATGAGAGCTCTCCTGTCAAGAATAAACACCATTTTCAGTAGACAGCGCATTTCAAAAGTGTCGGAGAATTAATACAGAGTCCACGAGAAACCAGGTAAAAATATCATTTCTCACTCGGAGTGGGGAGAGGAGACGGGGAAAGTGTGTCCACGATATAAACACTGGGGTTTCTTCCGTGCGGGAACTGGGTAGCACATAGATCACGAGAAGGTCAGGACAGGTAAATTGGATACCAGGCAGTATTTCTTCGGCTATCAGGGACGTCAGAAAATTAACGCAAACAGGCGCGTGTGTTTATAGGTCAGGTGAACTTGTGGACAGCGAGTGTGTGTGTACGGCGTCTTCAGAGTTCGGTGCAGATAATAAGATGGAGAGGGGCGCCAGACGAGTTACGAGGGTAATTCATGGTTAAAAACTCGCCAGGAGGAGGGGAGTTATAGGAGGAAAGTGTGGGGAACACACAAAGGTGACAATCGTTGCTCCACAGAAAAGGAAAAGTTTCTACACGGATTATTGTGAGTCAAGGCCGAGAACCAGGGAATTTGACGGAAAAATTTCCACGGAGAATAACACGTTGGGTTTCTACTGAAACTACGATTTACGTTTAACGTCTTTGTGTGTGTGTGTGTTATCATCGGCAAACAAACCACAACAGTCATTCAGGTGCCGTCTTCGCAAATATGAGCGCATTTTTTCACCAAAAAAGACTTGCGAAGCGGATTTAAAGCGCGTGATCATTTTCTGCTATTCGTTGGTTTAACCGGGTCAGCAACAGTGAAACCATACCATCACTTCAAAGCGACAGTGACTACGCAGATAAACATTCATTGATTTTAAAGGTATTTTCGGCTCCCCAAAACGCAACGAAAACCCAATATTTCTGGCAAAACAAGAGCGTTCACATACATTATACAATCACAGGCCAACTCCACGGGGAGGGTTACAAAAACATTACGGACTGTGAAGATACAAGGCGTTGGGATAATTATCATCATCTTCAACTTTTACGACAGTCGAAAATCGTGTCACCACGTCAACAAAAAGTGACAACGCATCAGAACTTTAATTCATTGTGGGAAGCTAACGTCGTAATCTTTTCAAAACAGTAACCGACAAACATTTCCAGGCGATTTTCGGAGACTATTGAAAACAAATTAAGGACTTGTTTAAGATTCTACCATCGCATTGGTGTCGGCAACCCTTGTTTGCTTCTGTTGTTCTCATCGTCCTAAGTATTGTTGTTGTTGTGCGTTACGTAAATATTTGTATGTGGTCCAGTGGTCGTAATAAGTAGGATATTTTTGCTTTATTTCTCGAAATGCGGGAGACAGAGCAAAGGTGAAGTTTCTAGGTGCACATTGTATTGGTTGAGAGACAGCTGACGAGTCAGTTTGTTTTGTGCTGTGGCATTGCGTCGTCTCGACATTATACATGGTGTCCAAGTGTCTACGTCAGATCTATGTACATTATTCATTTTATATTTGTTCTTTTTACTGTTTTCTCTTTACTGTTACATATAATATTTGAGTTCTTTGGATATATGGTATTGTTGTAATGCTTATGTTAATACATCTTCTATCTAGATGGTATTTGTCAGTTTATATTATGCGCACGGTATGGTCTTTCATGGGCATGTTTATGTCAGTGGTTTTTATTTCTATGTAATCATCCGTCTGCGTTTCACCGGCCTATGCGTCTAGCGTTTAATAGTTCGCAGTTAGTGTGTATCATCCATTTGTGTATGTATATGTATGTTTACAACTATTTCCAGGAATTGTTCTACAGTTATTTGATATATATATATATATATATATATATATATATATATATATATATATATATATATATATATATATATAATATATATATATATATATATATATATATATATATATATATATATATATATATATATATATAGGAGGGAGTATAGTTATATTCCCCCCTCACTACCTAGTGCTTATAGAGTGACTGGTTGAGTACAGAGTGATATTGTAGCACTACGGATTTACGTACACAGGGAGTGCGGGTGTACTTAGGGAAGTGACACAAAGAATAACAGCAGAGCCTGTACATTTATAGTTGGCTGATTCATAGCAACGTGTCCACAAGTACAAGATGCCTACTTTAATGGATTATATTGAAGCAGGTGAAAGAATAGGCCTGAAAGGTAAAGAGTTACAGGAGTATGCAGAAGCGAAAGAACAGAAGCAGATGGAAAGAGAGGAGAGGCATAATGAACGCGAGGCAAAACGCTTACAGGAAGAGAAAGAGACACAAGTAAAACTAGCTGAAATGGAAAACAAACGTCTACAGGAAGTAAAGTTAGCTGAAATGGAAAACAAGCGTCTACAGGAAGTAAAGTTAGAACTAGCCGAAATAGAAAACAAGCGTCTACAGGAAGAGAGAGAGACACAAATGGAACTTGAAAAGTTAAAACACACAAATGCGGTGGAAATTGAGAAAGAGAAGATTAAGATGGAAGCTGAAATTGCTCTCAGAAAACTAGAACTATCTTCGAAGGGTCAAAGTGAGGAAAGCAGAAACCTTCGCAGTCGTCACAGAGATTAAAACTGCCATACTTTACGGACCGAGATAACCTTGAATCTTATTTGGACAGATTTCAAGCAAGTGCGAAAACTTTAGGCATCCCAGAAAACGAGTATGCGATACGACTTGGCGAATTTCTTACGGGCAAGGCACTAGACACCATGTTCAATTTACCTGCTAGAAGAAAGAAACAACTACACTATCTTACGTCAACGTTTGCTGACAAGTTCCAACTAACTGAACATGGATATAGGAACAAAGTTTAGACAGTTAGTGCCAGAGACAAATCAAGATTTCACAGATTTTGTTAACACAGTAAAGAATACATTTAATAAGTGGATGGAGCTTGCAGAAGTAGGGAAAGATTTTAATAAATTAGTAGATCTAATGTTAAGAGACAAGGTAGTATCTGCATGCAATTCTAATTTAGTGGCGTTCTTTGAGGAACGGAAGCCAAAGGACATAGACACAATGTCATCAGTTAGGGCAAAACTACATGACTGCACATCCTAACAGTTCTATTGGGAAACTAATGAGTGAGGAAATAGTCTGTGCAGCGTACACTAAACAGGACCAGAATCCAGTCATCAGACCAAGGGCGAAAAGTGTGGATTCAGCACAGAAAGGTGAGCAGCAAGAACTTCAAGATAATGGTTTCCGAGGAAACAATGTTGGTAGAGTAGGACGGTACCCATATAGAAGAGGGAACTTCCAGAGACGTCCAAATTATGCCGGATGCTGGAATTGTGGGAGCTGGAGACATAAAATGGCAGATTGTGATGCACAACCATCAGATGGACCAACGAACAACAGTAAAAGGGAGATCACTTGTTTCAAATGTGGAAGGAACGGGCATGTCAGTCATCAATGTAGGATGAGAGAAACAGAGCACTCAAATGCAGCACAAGTAATTGAGACGCTGAACAATGAAGATTGTAGTGGGTGCAAACCTCTTTTTGAAAAAGACAGGTCAGCCAGTCTTAATATGTGGTCACACAGTTAAAGCAGGATCAGCAGTGCATGAAGGAGGAAGTCTGAAGATGCATCATGGGTTTGTTAATGATAGGCCAGCGTTAACAATTAGGGATTCCGGATGTACGTCCATCGGGGTGAGAAAGAGTTTAGTGCAACCCTCGGATTATACAGGAGAAAAGATTAGATCCATAACATTTAATGGGACAGTAGAATTACTACCCAATAGCCGTGATAACAGTAAAAACACCATACATAACAGGAAGAGTGACAGCATGTGTTTTAGACTCACCAGTGGCAGATCTCATCATAGGAAATGTTATAGGAGTTAAAGAGTGTACAGAAGAGGAAGTAGTTTATTGGGACCAAAAATATAGTGTAAGCAGTAATGAGGTAGTTACCACAAGAGAACCTAAATTAGAGAGTATAGCTGAGGTAGAAGAGGCACTTGAAGTAGACACAGGAACTCAGGACAAGGATAGTACAGCTGAGCAGATGAGAATGGATCCCAAATATAGTGCTAGTGACTCCCAGAGACAAGATACTACTCTGAACAAATGTTCCACAGGGTGTAGGAGAGTAGAACATAGGCAGTCAAAGAAAGGTAGATGGTGCTTCGAGAGGAAGAACAATGTTCTTACTCGCCGCTTTTCAGATAGTGGAACTGCACGTGGGCAAGTAGCAGTACCTTTAGCACACAGACACCGATATACTAGAACAGCTCAGGATAGTGCATGTGCAGGGCACATAGGCATAAGGCGTATGCAGCAGAAAGAAAGGTGCCAGATATATGGGCCAGGATTGAATAAAGAGTTCAGACTAAACAGAGACTCAAGTGTAATGGTGCAATATGCAGATAGGAAAGTTGAGTCAGGTCAAAAGAGTGTTCGCGACATTACTGACCCAGGGCTAGGGATAGCAAACAGATGTTGTAATTGTAGAGGTACCATGAGTGATGGGTACATGAAAGGTAGACACAGCATCGACAGGAATCAGAGGTGGGTTAATGCAAGAACAGAACCACCTGATATAGTGTCGGTACACAAATAGTATTGTGTGGTCGTGAAGTAGTAAGAGACCTGTGGGTACATAAGTATAATGCTTTTCTATGATGTATTATTATTATTATGTGATGTATTAGTTCATGCATTGATACAAAAGATAGAAAGTTGTTTGTATTTATGTGTGGGGAATATGGGAGTTTACTATGAGTATTTGATATATTATTAAGTGTGGTAGCTAGAGTAAGTTGGATTTATACTAACGACTACCCAGGCAATGTGTCTGGGTCACATATTTGATAAGTATTAGTCGCCCAACATTTGAAAACGATGTTTTCTTTTGAGGGTGGGGTAGTGTCACATGCCTGTGTTCAGTGGCATTAAGGTGAGTGGCCGTACAAGATAAACAGTTCACGAGATAAAATGGGGCGGATGGTGGGTCCCCCAGAGGGCGTAAATGAGAGGACAGTAATTGAAGGGGGAGCTGAGAAGAGGTCAGCGGGTGAGGCAGACAGTTGGAGCAGTGAGGTGGTGTTTGTGTGGATCAATTGTGAGGGGGCATAGAATTGTTTAAAAAGACAGGGACAAAGATTGACGGGGAGTTGAGGTTTGGACTCCGAGCTGAGAGGAGTTGAGTGTAGACCGAGACCAGGAGAAGGTCGTGGTCTGATAAAGTGAAGAATTGTGACGGAGTTTGGAAGATAACTCCGCACTGTGGGTTCCAGGGATAGTGAGTGGAATTCGAGACCCATAGTGGGTTACTTTGAGTCGGGCCTAGAGAGAGGCTAGTATACCTGTCGTGTGGGACGATATTTTAGTAGCCTTGAGAGGCAGTGCTATTCGACGTGTTTCCATTGGGATGGAGATAGATTCTTAGAGAATTATTGTTCCTGGATTTATATGTTACATGTGTCTGTGTTAATTCAGAATTAAAGGAATATTATGTGCGCAAATTAACGCTTGTTCACTGACTGGTGTTTGGTGGTGATGCATCTTGATTAATCTGTTGTTCAACATCACATTGTTACAAGGACATACCCTAGACATAACCATAGCCACTCTATCTGTCACTTAGTCAACATTCACTTTGTGACAGTAGTATACTATCAACTGGTAGCCTAATTATGTGACGAAACCATTTCACTGCGTTGTCAGTTCGAAAAAGTAGAAAATTTCCCCTCTACAGTAAAAACAGTTCTTTTATGTGAACACGTAAAATGTAGTTTCCTAATCTGTTTTCATGCCAGCTATGCATCATAAACAGACGTAAAGCGCACTGGAACATAAATTGTAAAATTAACTCTTTCGCTACCGTGCTCCCATCTGTGGACAGAATGGATTTGCTGTAATGGCAGTCCGCCCTTTTCGTCCCACAAAATGATCAGTGGTTTATTTCACATATTTCTGCTCCGTTTCGGAATTTTAAGTTGCAGTAAACTAAAAAGTAGTACAGCCGAAAGATCTCTACGCCATCTTGGAGCGGTCAATCGTTTTCTAATTTTGGATTCTTGTGAATTTTCAGTTTTAAGGTAGTGTTAATTTGTTTGTTTTGGTTTTTCACAATGGAAACGCCCACCAGTTTGCGTCCACGTAGTATGACTTGAGATCAAGCTAGATTATTGTTTATAATAATATGTGAATGTGAATATTTAGAAAGTAGTTTTAGTTGTGTCTAAAGTTTTAGCACGTGGTGATAAAGAAAAACCAGTGAATGTTCGTCAACAGCTGAGTGTTTGACAACGAAGCACGAATGGCTGAAGTTTACGTCTGTCATTATTGCTATGGGACTTGATCCAAGACCATGTATCAAAGACTACCGGTGTACAAGTGCACATTTATATACTCCTTGGTATGTGGCACTGCCACTACGTTTCCCAGTAATCAATTAGAAAATTATAATATATTTATCACACCATGTTTCATGTATGTCAACCTGAGGGTACCCAAAAAAAAAAAAATTTATCCTCTTGTTGACTCTGAAGAATATCCAGGAAGCATTTTACCCATTTGAAAATGTGTCCATTGATGATATGATTATTTGGTGGAAGGGCTAAACAAAGCTAAAAAAAACCATGCATTGTTGTCTCTACCAAGTCTGTAGTTAGAATTGTTGAGAGCGGATTGCGAAAACCGCAAAGCAAGCTGAAGATGGTCTCCATGAAAATAAAACAGGCGATGAATGGCTGCGACAGAATGGACCAAATGGTTGGATATTATAATATCCATGATAGGAAAACCATTACGTGGTGGAAGAATATCTACTACTAGATCTTTGAAATTGCACAGATCAATGCTCACATCCTACATTCCATATGGCAAACAGAGAAAGGAGGAAAAAAATTGTTATAGAAGGATTTCAAGTAAAGGAAAGTGCTCATCGCGAAGTAGCTCAGAGTATTCCTGAAAGTTTGACACTCTGCCTGCCGAAGAATTTCAGTCTGTTGCAGGAAATTATGCCGAAAGATTTACATGAGCCAAGCATTTAATAGAATTTGTCGGTGTCAATAGAGACTGTGTTTTTTGCAGCACTCGAACTAAACGACACATATCATCTTTTGTTTGCTCCGGCTGCACTAATAGACCAGACTTGTGCGCCAAAGTTTGCGTTGCAGCCTATCACAAATAGACTGCCACATATAGTAAATAAAAACAAACAGACATGACAATTAAATGTAAATCTGCCAAGTGTTTTCCTAATTTTTGTCTGAAAAAAAAAATACATGATTCAGAATCTGCGGCGAAACTTCTTTTCGGATGGTTGATTGGAAGCAATGGTGTTTATAGTTTAGAATAGTGTTGTTTGTTCAGTAAATTCAATTGGATTAGCAGTGATCAGGATATTGGATAACAACGCCCCCTCGGTAAGTACAATGTTTACATTATTTTTACCTCTTTTTAACAAATTATTTTAGAAGTTATATTATTATTTGTATTTTATTTACAACATACAGCAAAAATTCTCCTACCAACATATTCCTTGTGCTATCTCCTTTATTTTGATATATAATACAACATTTCTGCTACAATTTTAACCATTTTCATAACATTATTGCGACATACACCAATTTCCAGATTTCGGCCATTAGTTTTTTTCATTTGTGTGAAAAAGACATGGTTCAGAATATGCACCAAAACTTCCTTTTGGGTGATTTAAATGAGCAATACTGTTTATATTCTTGAAGACAAGTGGTGTTTGTTTGATTATTCAGTAAATTAAACATGATTAGCAGTATAGGAGTGTAGAAAACACATTCTAAGTGCAATGTTTACATTATTTTTACCTACTTTTGTCCAATTATTTTACAAATTATATTATTATTTTTATTTTATTTACAACCTAAAGCAAAAATTCTCCTACCAACATATTCCTTGTGCAATCCCCTTTATTTTGATATATAATACAACATTTCTGCTACAATTGTAACCATTTTCATAACTTTACTGTGACAGACCCCACCTTCAAGATTTCAGCCATTATTTTTTGTCATTATTTGTGAAAAATACATGGTTCAGAATATGCACCAAAACTTCTTTTTGGGTTACTTTAATGCGCAATACTGTTTATATTCTTGAAGACAAGTGGTGTTTGTTTGATTATTCAGTAAATTAAACATGATTAGCAGTATAGGAGTGTAGAAAACACCTTATATGTGCAGTTTTTTAAATAATTTTTACCTCTTTAATTTCATTTGTTATTATTAAACCTCTCATTATTGTCATAATATTTGTAACCTATCAATTAATTATTAACACTGTCATGTTCCTTGTGCAATCCTCTTTAATTTGATATGTAATACAATAGGTCTTCTACCACCTTAACCATTTTAAAAGCATTATTGTAACACACCCCTAGTTCCAATTTTCTGCCATAAATGTCTGTTTGGTCACAGCCCAGTTTTTGTTTGGTAGTGAAAGAGTTAAGTAATGCAAATCTTCGCTGTCTCTGGGAAACTGAAGATACAAGCTTTTCTAACAACAGCCAACTTCTGCGTGTCTGGAGCTGGTTTTTATTTTTCATTAAGCCCATCACCTGACAAAATAAATGTTCGATTTCTTATCATGATGAGTACTGTGTCAGCATTAACGCAAGGCTGTTCGTTAATTAACTTATACATTGCATAGGAATCAATCTTTCCAGGGGCTATGCGCAGGGTGGCACTGTAAAATATGGCGAATGCCATCCATTATGTGTCATGCCGGTAAGCGTTGGCGGTCATGATTCGCCATTTCATTCGATCACCAGAGTCGTGGGTCAGCTCAGTGTTCTGGTCTCTACCATGCCAATTGGTCAAGCCATCCAGGTAATTACTTCCACTTGTTCTATTTCCCTCGATCCTGCCAGTTGTCAACAAGTTCTCCAATTTATTTCTTCTCATAACATGTTCAAAATATTTTGACTGTCTAACTAATTTCTCTAAACAATTTACGATGTTCATTTGTTCCTTGTAGTACTTGGTCATTTGTTTTTCTGTCTGTCCATGGTATTCTTTGCATTCTCCTCAGAAACCACATTTCCACAGCCATCAGGTGTTATTTTTAGCTTGACTGCTCATTGTCGAAGCTTCACATCCATACAAAAGTACAGTCTATGTAGCACCTCAACATTCTTTTTCTCGTTTCAATTGGCATCTTCTCATTGGTCAGTATGTATATTTTTCATCGTCAAGAGGAAGAATCATCATCACCCAGTTGGGTTCGTGAAGGTTTCAATGTCAGTGTGAGCGTACACGGCACACAGGATTGGGAAACAATCAAAGAGGATAGCAGTGTTCCTGAGAGCTACACCAAGCCTGAGTATGGAGATCACCGTTGCCTCCAGAGCACTTGCATAGGCAGTGAGTCACACAGGTTATTATCATATCGTATTCCAAGAACAAAAAGATCGCAAATGGCAGTCTCCGCTCCGAATGGATAGATAGTATTTGGAAGTCTTGCTTCACATCACTCACCTGAATGTACTCACCCACATCCGGACATGCCGGATAACCGGTAATGAACGCGCAGACCATCTGATAAACAATGCACTAATATAAACGGTGAGGACCATGAACATGGCTGATATTATAATTGCATTACCGCCTTGGCTGACGGATATTGACGAGTCAAGACTGGTCAAGCAGGTCAATGTCGTCTTCGAGGTCAAGAGAGTAGATATCAAAACCAACTCCTCATGGGAACAGTGAGTAGATAATACATTGGGATGTCTGCTGCATCGGAGGACTGAACACGTATGAGTATGCCTCATGTACAGTGACGTCTAAAGACACAACACAACATGATTGTATTCTTATATTTATATATAATTTTCTACTTACATTGTCATTTTCCAATGCATTCAGTAACAAACATGATATATATTGTTTATTGCTATTTTAGGCAGCGTATTTTTATTTATTCGTACTTATAGTGTAATCTCGATATTGAAATCATACTTTCCACTTCCTGTAAAATATTTATTTTCGTACTATGCTGTTTCCTTATTAATGTTGAGTGGTGTTTTATGTCATTGTGTGCCATTATTTGTAATGCTTGCTTTAATAAATATAAAACTGTTGATGATTATACCGCCCACAGAGAACATTAGTGAAGTTAGTTAGTTATTCTATCACATGTTCGACAATAAGTCTGGCTTGTATTCACAACATATTCTACTCCCCCACAACCCTCATTAAATGAATGGTTCAACGAAAATTTTGAAAGCGCTATCTGTATTAGAACACAATCGATACAAAAGCTTGCTGTAGTTAACGCTGAAATGCACTGCCTAGCGAGAGAGACTCGAAACAAGGCGTTTTCATTAAAGGTTAATGACTATATCCAAGGTGAACATGACAGTTAATGCTCCCTGATCTAGCACTTTGAGGCTGGGCAGTGGCGGAGGGGAAGCTACAGCTGTGCAGGAGAAAGCTACAGGATGACAATGATAAATATCCACTTAGAACTGCCAGCACTAAAGTCCTTCTGAATAATAAAAGATCGTCTGGGGCGGTTCTAAGACCTGGAGTATCCGTCAGATCCGCATGCTGATAGAATTGGTGTTGTTATTTATACGATATTGTTCGGAGTGATAAAGACGTTTACCTTGCGCTTCGAAGGCTGTGGGTTCGATTCTGGACTCCTGTTATTCGGATTACGAGAGAAGTTTTCTAGGAGGCTCCTGGGGGTGGGTCGCTGGAGCTGAGGAGTTCGTGCTGTGTGCGCCGTTTTCGGTAGTCTGCCTTGCAGAAAGGGACAGAGCCATATGGGATAACACCCGGTACAATGAAGCCGATCCTCTGGCCTTGAACTCATTTCTTATCTGGTAGTTCAAACAGACAGACCGCAAGCAGAATTCCTGATAGGATACACAGTTACAGATTAGACACATAAGGGTTTGACAATTTCCATGTCGATATATTTAACCCTTTCTTTTTTAGATATTCCTTGTGTTAATACACTCAGTTCAAGTTTTGAATGTAACCCTTTGTGTTTTAGGCAAGTGTAATGTGACATCCTTCTATATCAAACACTAATTAGTTGTATCCACATTTTGGTCAATGAGTGTTGTAATATAAAACAAATGCAGGGACACAAAGCCTTGAGACATGAAATGTGCTTTATGCAGTTCCCAATTATCGTATGGTGATTTGCTTAATTCCCATTATTACACCAATCTAGTGCCTTCTCCACAAAGAAGGTTGAGTTAAACACTTTATTTCTGTCACCATTTGGCATTTTATGACAGAATCATTTCTGTTCATCTCGTGGTGTTATTTTCACAGTCGGATGACTGTCAGGTTGCATGCATACCCCTTACTGTGAAGAAGCAGTTTTAGTGCCTCGTTCTGGCTTCTCATATGCTCGCTGACACACACAAACACACACACACACACACACACACACACTACAATTTATTTAGGAATTTCCATGAACTTCCAATTACAACAAAATACATCGATACAACCTGAATGTTGTGTATAAATTACCCAACAACACCGTACTGGGGGAAGGAGGAGGGGGAGGAGAGGAAGAAGAAGACGACAAGGAAGAAGAGTAGTTAAGATAGGCAGTGAAACAGCGATGTAAACAGTTATAATTGGTTGATTACAACAGCTTAAGAACCCAGTCGCTGGAGCTCTGACAAAAGCTAGCATTTGTCGTAGTGAGGCTGATGTAAAGGTTTGTCTTCCCAAGCAGCACCAAATTATCATCTCCGCGGGGGCTGTGTTGCCGAGCTCTTCCTCCCCTCTCCAAGCTCACTGGGTGGGGCAAGACCATTAATGGAGCTTCATATATACGGAGATGTATAGTAGGGCGTAACTAGGTCATGGTTTAGCACAGTACATGGGGACTGGCTGGTCCTAGACCTGGGCTTGTCATGTTTCCTCCAGTGATGTAGCTATATCGTTGTCAGCAGACTCCAGTCCAGAGGGAGTTACACAGAAATAAAGTAAGCTATTATTTTCCCGTTGCCAATATTTTATCTTATAAACATCTATAAGTTGGTATTCATTACATTTTAGATTTTTTTTTAATGATTTACGTTGCTTCTATTCTGTCTTGAGATATGTGAGCACCTGCATGTCTGAGACTTCTTTAAATGTTGGTTCTCTTAGACCTAACCATATTCAAGCTAACAACATAATTAGCTGAGGTGCCTAGCTCTCTTCTCTGCCGTCTTCCCTTCCTTACTTTTAATGGTAGTTATGTTGACTATCTTGCAAAAGACTACTTTGATTATGCTGATTCGTGTTGTAATCTTTTCAGGTTATCTTCCACCCGATGATATGACGGTTTTCTTCTTCGTAGTAGTACGATTATGTGGAACCTGTTATCTCGAGTATAATACTACAATGTTATTCACACTGGCCCACTAACACCGGGATGCGTTATTATACACCAATTCAAAAAATAGCATTTTAGATACCAAAAAGAAGCTTTTAATGATCAAGTCCGTCAAGTTTTTGTCACAATATGACAGTGAAAAATGCGCTAAAAATATGCCATGTGTATTCTTAAATCTCACACACTGTTGCAACACGCATTTCCCACTTTTGGACTTCACTCTGTTTTGACATTTTGCTTGGTTGCGAAGTTTTATTATTTTGTGACGTCAAAAACAAACAAAAGATTCAGAAAATAGCATAATTCTGAAGAAAGGCTTTTACAGAAACCAGCGGCAATCGGCCAGGATATTACAATTCCCATTAGATAGTGCAACATTTGTATTACTTAATAGAATAAGTCACTGTCATCAAATACCAGAAAGAGAGCAGTGGAGTGGTGTGTAGAACATGTTCTATTGAGTGGCCGTGCTTCATGGAGAGTGAACGAACAGATTAGGAAGTGTTCAGTTGCAGCGGCGATGTGAGACGACTGTTACGAATACCGTGGACTACAGAGTAGCTAACATCGATTGTCTGGAAATGGCTACAGAAAGTAAAACATTATACACGCATATCAGAAGGATAAAGTGGTTGTAGAAAGTGAAAATATGGGCCTTTGTTTGAATTATAGAAAGACAAAAGTTATGGTGATATCAAAGAAAGTCTGCCTAAATGTGCAATTGAAGTATAGGACGTTATTTTGGGGAAAGTGCAGAAATTCAGATATCTAGACACATGGATAACATCAGATGAAATATGCATCACTGAGATAAAGAACAGAATAGGACAAGCAAAAAGTGCATTCTATCAAATGAAGAACATTGTGTGCAATAAGTCACTGTCCTTGAAAGTCAAAAAGAGTTCTCGCATATTACATAGTTTTAAAATAAGGCTGCAAATCCTGGACAATTAATAAACAGGCGAAAAATCCCTGGAAGCCTTGGAGATGTGGTTTTATAGACTCATTGCTCATTGGCACCTTTCCGTCTTGACAGACGATAGTTTGGTACATTGTGCTTCAAAAAGGCTTAATAACTGTCATATGGCAATAACTACGATCCATGGCGGTGGCGAGTGTGGCTGGTAAGGCCAATTCTTGCTGCAAATGTTTGCCCACAGTAGGTGCATGTGAAAACATGGTCATTTCCACCATTTTGCACCATCTTACGTCTCTCACGCTCTGTGTGTGCTTTATCTGCAATCATTTTCTCCTTTGTCTTTATTCCATTTCTGATAGTTGCCCTCCATGCAACACGTTCAGCGGCGACGTGCTCCCATTGTGCATTATCAATGCCTGTATCAATCATGTCCCGCTTACACACATCTTTGTATCGTAGTAGAGGCCGACCCTGAGATCTCCTACCCGTCTGTAATTCACCAAAAAGGATGTCCTTTGGTATTCTACCATCATCCATCCTCCTAACGTGTCCTATCCATCTAAGTCTACGAAGACTGAGCATGGAATACACCGTCACACAACCTGATCTTTCCAATACTTCAGTATTTGTGATTTTGTCTTGCCACTTAATACCAAGTATTCTTCGCAGACACCGCATATGAAAGCTGTTTAAACGTTTCTCTTGGCCTGAGTAAGTTGTCCAGGTTTCACTGCCATAAAGAAGAGTACTAAGGACACAGGCTTGGTAGACGAGGGCTTTTGTTTTGGCAGTAAGCTTCCTGTTCTCCCAGACTCTTTTTGCTAACATGTTCATTGTTGTTGCTGCCTTGCCAATTCTGATGTTGATTTCCTGATCTAGGGATAATTTGCTATTTACCTCTGATCCAAGATATGTAAAATGGTCTACTATCTCCAGTTCGGCGTCGTCAATAAAGATTGATGGTACACCATGTGCACCTTGTGACATAATCTGTGTCTTCTTTTTGTTAATTGTTAAACCAAATTCAGAACAAGCATTGGAGAATGCAGATAGTAGATGTTGTAATTCTTCCTCAGAGTGGGTCGTAATCGCAGCATCATCCGCAAAAAGCAACTCTCTGATTAGTACCCTGCTAATTTTGGTCTTGGCCTTCAATCTCTGAGCATTATAGAGGCCACCATCTGAGCGTGAGTGAATGTATATACCGTCATCCTGATGGTTTTTAGAGAAATGCTGAAAATTCATTGGACAGCTAAAAAGAGCAATCAGGACGTTTTAGGGGAAGCTGGTCGCAAAGAAAATTTATCACAAACATCACAAAGAGGCAGTCATAGTTTTTTCGCCACGTTATGAGAAGACAAAAACTGGAACATCTTTTGATTTGCGGAAAGAGAGGTCGAGGAAGACAGCGTGAGAAGACTCTTGACAGGCACGGAAAGGAGTCAACATACGAAGTGATCTAATGACGTCGGAGATCGTAATTTGTGGAGAGGCATGATCGCCCACGCCAGCCAGCAAGACACTGAATGATGATGATCAGATGGAGGCAAACGGTGGTCTTTTGTCATGTAATGAGACGAGTGTTGTGAATACATTAGAATGCAGAGTAACTAACATCGATTGCCAGGAAATGGCTACAGAAAGTAAAACATTATACACTCATATCAGAAGGAGGCAAACGGTGGTCTTTTGACATGCAATGAGATGAGGGTCACTGGAAAACATTTCGACTACTGGACAGAACTGGGGTGGGGGATACAGCGGCAGATTGAAAGAAATTAAGCAGGATGGAGTGCGAAGATTGCGTAGAGATATATCATCATTAGAAATCCAGAACATCAATGATCGAAATCTGCGGAGATACATGAACGACTGGGTTATTTGGAAGTGGAAATAATGATGTGAGTGCAATATTCAAAATTAGTGAAAAAACTCAGGAGGTACTGAAAGTGTCGCCTGGTTGTTACAACAGCAAAAAAAGCAAATCGTGCGTCATCGTCAGGTCTTCCAGACGTAGAATGACCATTACTGAAATAGGTAGAGGACAGAAGGCAACAAGCCATTGATGTTTCAGATTTTGAAATCCAACCTAAAGCTCTGAAACATAACAAATCTCATAAAGACACAACAGCATTTAAACCTCCATATGGCTAGGCAGCTGGTTTCATGAACCAAATGGTATTTCAGTTCGTCGAAAAATCGGGCAGGATCTTCCAAGTGACTTGAAAAGAAGCTTTAGGGGTTTCAAACCTTCGCAATCAAATGAGAAAATAATATATGTATGGCCTTGCACAGATTAAAATCGCCTCTGATTCCAGACATTGTCTATGACAAGACCGTGATACAAAAGACGTTACGACCTGCCTCATGGCACAAGTGAACACAACAATTGTAACTTCACATTTATGTTAGCCTATAATTGTGGATAGTAACCGCCTTTCATAATGTTTTAAGAGAAAGGGTTACAATTTCCGAAAGCTCTCGTAAACTTCCGGTGTAATGACGTCGGGTAGCTAGTTCATTCCCTACACCGGTCAGATGCATTTAAACGTTGATTTCTCGTTCAAAAAGCAATGGCAAGCTACTGAACATAAAAACCTGGGGTTGTTAATCGATAGCAAGATCTGTTTATGTGTAAATGTCATTGATTTCTTGCTTGATTAAGGATTATACTTTTTCATGTCACAGGTGACTAATATTTTTTTTTTTTTTTGGGGGGGGGGGGGGGGAACTAGCTAGATGTTAGTTTTTAAAGAGATAGTTAGGGTGAGGAAATACAATAGTTTATGCTTTTGCCGAGGACGTCAAACAAAAAGTAGGAGGATGGACTAGTAGCAGCGCCAAATCTTGACTTGTACAAATTTAGCCTGCTGAAATAATAAATTTGGTCAACGCCGAAGATGCCGTTTGTACCAAAGCAACTTGTAGTTCTTTGTCCGACGTCGCAACGCCTTGTTGATGACAACGAGAGTACTGGGGTTCTGCCCTGTTGTGCAGTATTGAGATGTGGGAGGCTTTCACAGATTATGATCTGTGGGCAGTCTTTAATGCACAAAGCCGAGTGGCTAACTGTAATGTCAGACCTCTTCTGGGTGTCTTCATATTTATATTCTGTAACTTATGTGTTTATAGACTCTGGTGGTGGTAAATGTCAAGGTTCTTTGTTGTCATATTCTACTCACAGACAGACAGACAGACAGACAGTCGGTAACGGGAACGGGAACTTATATGACTACTTATATGAATTAAATGAGATGCTCCCCACCAAGGGCTGGGCGAAGCCGGGCCGGGTCAGCTAATATATATATATATATATATATATATATATATATATATATATATATATATATATATATATATATATATATATATATATATATATATATATATATATATATAGTACCTCTCTGCGTGTATTCTGAAGTTTAGGTTACTTAAATAGTAATCATAACAAAGTTGGCGTTTTTATTTCCTGTTACATGTTTTCCCTTTTTATATGAGCAATGTCATCTTGAATCACCATTTACACTAATTGTCTCCTGAAAACAGTTTACATGTGTTTAAGTGCAATGAATCTATTATGTCGAGTTTTATTGCATCGTTGTAGCTCGAACATACAATACAATTTTGCCTTTTCGCTTTAACTTGCACGAATCTAATATCTAAAACGTATCATATGTTTCAGATAGAAGCCAATTCCCTTAGTGCACGTTGATATCCCAGTTGTGTCCCCCTGTGCCACTCCCGCCTGTTGAGTTGGCGTCTCCCGTGTACACGGTCTGCGTCACTCGGCTCATGCCGTCTGGAAAACATGAATTATTGCAGTCTGATTTATCAGATATTTAAATATTCCAAATTTCTTTCGGTTATCGCCTAGTTACATCTCACCAGCGTAAACTGTTTGTTTTTAGGGAAACATATGATTTTTTTTTTCAATACAACATTTGGAAATAGGGAACAACATGCGTTTGTTTCCAACCACGAATGCATCTGTGCCATTTGTTAAATAAATTATAAGACTTTAAAGAACTAAATATATTATCATTGGGTGGTAGAGGACTTATACTCTTTAGAAATTAGAAAACTTAAGATAATATATGATTGGGTTTACCGACAGCAATATCATAAAATTCTTGAACTAATGCCAGTCCTCATGTTTGAAGAATTTTCATTATAAATCAAGTTGCAGATCCTTTCACAAGCCTTATGGCGCATTGACTTATCATTCTAGATCCATATTTTTATAGACCAAATGGCACTTTGTGAGTGATATGGTAAAATTTATGGTACCCATGTCTTGGAAAAACATATTTTCTTTTAAATAAAAAAGTAGATATGAACATTGAACAAATGCGTGTGTTTAACACCTGGAATTTTTCAGTGCCTTGTGTATGCACGATGACGTCAGATGTTCCCAAATGCTTCTGTTGTTTTCTCGTGTAATCTCCGGAGATACGGAGTGCGTGCTCTGTGCTAGATGTCATCTTCAACGGCCAGCGAAGAGAGAGTGAAGAGAAGGAGACGGGGGAATGGTGAGAGAAAGAGGCAGAGAAACAGGAGAGCTAGGATCAGAAGATTCAGAAGCAAAATGGAGCGTATGGCACTGAAACGCGTGAAGGTAGCTGTTGGAACTGCCGTAGTATGTGGCAGATAGGGTCGGTACTGGAAAATTTAATTTAAGTGGTATGGTGTCGGTTCATGACTCAACTCAGCTCAGCTATCGTGTAAATTTTGCTTCATAGTAATACGTTGACCATGATAATTAGATTGCCAAAATTAACAAGCAAGTCCTATAGCAAGAACCTGCTGGGGATATGTTAAGTGTTAGGGTAATCATAATTTCTAGTCCTGATTGCACGGGGAAACAGGGGGTAGGTAGACTTTCATTTCCGCAGCGAACGCCGAGAGCGAACTCTTGTCGGATCGTGCTCATGCCGCTGACAACCTGTTCCTCTTGTGCTAAAAACAAGTTAGTTATTTATCTTATACTGGACGTTGCACTCAACCCCAGCATATATTTGCTGTTTGTGATTTGCGAGACCATTTTACTTTCAGTAGTTTGTAATTGACAGTGTCGCGCTGGTTTTAACCTGTTGGTATTGGAGCCGGTCGTTCAGAAAGCAACTGCAATCTTTTTTTCTTTTTTTTAGCATATCCTTTACAGGACTTAGCTGTCAACACCAGCATCTTTCAGCTGTATGTTGATCTTTTGGCAAGATTACGCTCAGTAGTTTGCCATTTCTTTCTAAGCGGCCGGCTCACATACCCCGTAAGTTACCGATGCGATTCGAACCACTGCTGATTTGAACCGTCATCACGTTACCGACGAGAGTATACGAGATTACGGAAAAAAGTCATAACCTCTAAGCCACGAAGCCGGCTAACTGCAAACTAGTGAACGTAAAAACTTGCCAAGACATTAACAACGGCAGTAAAATGCTGGTGTTGACTGCAACGTCATGTAAAGGATATGCAACTTTTAAAAAAAAAGTTTGTGATTAAGAGAGGTGTGCGATAGAAATGTGTGATGTCTCCAGATCTGTTTTTCCTATACAGTGAAAATATTTTTAGAAATATGGAAGAAATGAGAGGAATCACCATTGGGGGACGTAATATCAATAACATTAGATAAGCTCATGATAAAGTATTGATTGCAGACAATGAGCAGGATCTGCAACATTAAGTAGATGCGGTGTTTGCACACAGTGAACAACTAGGGCTAGAAGTAAATTGTAAGAAGGCGCAGATTATGGTGGTCACTAGGATGAAAGAAACACCACAATGTAATATACGGTTAAATGGGAATATTCTTAAACAAGTGAATCGGTCAACTATCTCTGAATAGTCATAACATCTAATGGCAGGTGCCTTGAAGAGATTAGAACAAGAATTGTCATGACGATGGAAAAGACGCTGATTAATAAAAAGATGTCAATTGCACCGAGAAAAAGAGTGTTTAAGTGCTACATAGAACCTGTACTTCTGTATGGATGCGAAGCGTGGACAATGAGCAGACAATGTGAAAAACATATAATGGCTGTGGAAATTTGGTTTCTGAGGGAAATGCAAAGAATTCAATGAACAGACAGAAAAACAAATGACAAAGTCTTACAAAAAGCAAATGAAAACCGTAAACTGATTAGAGAAATTAGATGTAGACAGTCACAATGTTTTGGATATGTTATGAGAAGAAATAAATTGTAGAACATGATGACAACTGGCAAGACTGTGGGGAAAAGGGCAAGGGGAAGGTAGAGAAGTAAATACTTAGATGGTTTGACCACGTGGTATGGTCGAGACAAGAACACAGATCCGATCCACGACTCTGGTGATCGTGAGAAACATGACCGCTCTCGCTTATCGGTATGGCACATGATGATGATAAGTTTGTACTTACCCTCTGATTGATCACTACCTTAGGTCATGGCGTAAAGATGGATAGATTCACGTTGTGAACTGAACCAGCTGTGCGTCGCATTAAAAGTACACATTTCACGTTTCCGCATCTCGATCTCCCACCCCCCTCCTGTTGCTCTACTAATGTCTGCACAAGACGGCCGGCTTAGTTCGGATGTATGTTGCTTTAACTGAGATCTCCTTGAGATTCTCAAACAGCTTCCGGTGGACGATTGTTTCTCAACGCTAATGTCCGGTGGACAATTGACAAAACAAATTGTCATCTTTAAGGATGTTCAAAAACAATGTATTTCCTTAGTGAATGTTAACACAGAAGCCACGAGCAATATGTTGCCCGACTTATTGCCTGTGATATTTCGCTGCATCTCGCCCGGTACATACTGCAAGTTAACAATACTTAAGCTGAAACAGTTAAAGCACTTAGTCAAAGGTACAGATGTTCCACATGCGAATAATACCTGTGACTATGTGTTGTAATTGTTCAGCTGAAGTATTATTCATTTATGCACTTCATATGATACATAACTCTGCAGTATGCCCTTGATTGATATAATTCGTTATTTGTTCTGCTTGTTCACGTGCTCCAGGGTTGTCTCGATACAAGTTCACGCAATGCAAGTGACTGTTCATTCTTTCGCCTGTTCATTTAGGGTTCAGGATCATCATATTTTCTCCATCGTGACAGCAATTACTAGTCTCTCGTTGCTGGTTGCGTTTTCTAGCAGACTTAATAAGGTTCTTCTTGTCATGGAAGGTGATGATGACGATAATCATGATGATGCTGACAATGGTTATTATGATTATTATTAATAGTTATATTTGTGATTATTACAGAGCTACCGACGATAATGATTATATTTCTTCTTCCTTCCTTCGCTTGAATTTTGTCACTAACTGCAATGGTGTCTCTTGTATGAATTTAACTGTCTTTTTTAGTTCACTCAGTGGTTCATAGAGTTTATCGTGATGATTGTGATTATTATAATTCTGACGACGACGATGACGACGACGACGACGACGACGATGATGATGATGATGATGATGATGATGATGATGATGATGATGATGATGATGATGATGATGATGATGATGATGATGATGATGATGATGGCGATAATGATTATTGTTATTAATATTTTATTACGATAATGACGATGATGACGACGATAAAGCGGAAGAGAAATTCTCTTAATTTAATGAATGGGATATTTCAGAAAAACTAGAAAATTAAGAGCCACTCAACATACAAGCCTGGTGTTTGAGCTATAGTATAGATCGGACATGCTTGGTCTGTTTGACGTCTACAAATGTGACGTCTTTTGGGAATTATGAAACATGACATAAGCACGCGCGCGAGCACACACACACACACACACACACACACACACGTGCGTCCGAAAGAAAGAGAAACAGAGGAGAGAGAGAGAGAGGGAGAGAGAGAGAGATAGAGAATAAACAGGAAATGACAGACATTGCACTAACCAAGTTGTTAATGATTTGTTGTCATTAATCCGCTGTAGAATTGATGGTTATTTCATGAGATCATTGCAGGTAAAACAACGGAGCTTGGCATCAATGACGCACCAACTAATGACTCTGTCATTTCATCATTGTATTCTAAATGTTGCAAATATAGTTACTCATGGTGGAGACAGAATGACAACAAACCGATTCCGCATTTTTGAGTTCAGCTTTGATGTGCTCTTTCAACTCCAAAGATACCATCAGTTTAGGGGTTTGAAATTTTAATCGTTTCTATGACGAGGTCGGTGAGTAATAGATGTTTTAGATTTTTTGTGACACATTTATCGTTCTATGTAGGGAGTTTAGCGTTCTGTAACAGGGCTTTAGCGTTCTGTAGCAGGGTTTTAGCTTTCCGTGGTAGAGGTTGTAGTATTCTGTGACCGGGTTTTAGCTTTACGTGTTAGAGGTTTTAGTATTCTGTGAAAGGGTTTTAGCATTCTGTGACAAGTTTTTAGTTTTCGGTTTTAGCGTTCCCTGACGAGGTTTTGGTTTTTCGTGATTGGGTTTTAACTTTCCATGGTAGCGATTTTAGTGTTTTCTGGCAGGGTTTAGAGCTTTCCGTGATAGAGATTTTAGTGTTCTGTGACAGGGTTTAGTTTTCCGTTATTGAGATGTTTGTGTTATGTGACAGGATTGTTGAGTTCTGTGACAGGGTTTTAGCTTTCTGTGATATGGTTTTAGTGTTCTGTGATAGGGTTTTAGCGTTTCGAGGTAAGGAATTTAGCGTTATCTGACTAGATTTTAGCGTTATCTGACTAGATGTTAGCGTTATGTGACAGGGTTGTTGAGTACTGTGGCATGGTTTTAGCTTTCCATGACAGAGGCTGGAGGGAAAGGATGGCAAAGGGATAGACGATGACAGACAGTTTTGTTCCATGGCAAGGACGAACTTATTATGCGAAATAATTATCAGTGCACGAGACAGAATGTTGTGAACAGACATGATGACTAATCTAATAGGGCTATTAGAATAGTAAAGAGGTTTTAGCGTTCTGTGATAGGGTATTAGCGGTTCATCAAGGTTAGTGATTTCCATGGCTGATGTTTTAGATTTCTGTGATGGGTGTCAGAGATCATGTAGAAAAATAGTTGCCATATATGACAATAGTTTGAAGAATCCTCAGAAGGTTTAGCTAACTGATGAGGTAACTGATGGGGAGTCTCTGTGGCGAAGTGGTCAAGCCTTTTGACTCGGGCTCCGAAGGTTGTGGGTTCGATTCCGGGCCGCGCCCTTCGGTTCACGAGTGAAATTTTTCGGAGACTCATGTGGGTCGTCGCTAGAGCTACGGGGTTCGTGCTTTGTGCGACGCTTCCCGCACTGTGGGAAGAGACCGAGCCATATGGGATAAAACCCGGTGCAATGAAGTCGACCCTGTCGACTTTTAAGCGACTTTTTTTTAAGTGATGGGGTAACAGATGCAACGTACTTATGGAGAAATATGCAATGAATACATTAAAATGGTTGTAAATGCAATAAAAAAAAAAGTAAATAGATTTGTTGGTGTGAAACAGAGCAAGTGTAATCAATGGAAACAGGGACTGCTGTGACACTCCGGAACAGTATATAACTAGCCGAACATGCTTAGACCAAACGACACTCCATATATGATGTGGTTGATACCAGGATCAGCGGTCATTACGTACCATAATATTGCTTGGTACTCATTTCAATGGGGCGTCGCTGCAGCGGGTAGCTAGATGCTAGCCTGCAGGTCCGCTGGTCATGGGTTCGAGCTCGTATCGAGGTTTGTTTGTTCTTTTACCCGGCTCCAAGGTCGACCCAGCCAAAAACAAATAGGTAGCAGGGAATATCTTGGGAAGTATAAGCCACGCCCGCCCCTTTTTCTGACAACCTTATTGCGCCGACAATATTCGATTAATTGATTGATTGATTGATTGATTGATTGATTGACAACAAACATGAACGATCATTTATGTTATTTTAGTTCAGCTTGAGCGGCCAGTTTATGTCTATACCACCACACATCGAACAAACATAAGTTAACATGTTTCAGTGGATCAATTATGAATTTACATCGTCCGCCTGCGCGAAAGCACGAACGCACGCACACAAATAAACACAGAATATTTGAAACTAACATTGACCGACACGACATATTGTTCTAGGCAAACCACCGGCAGTCTATAAATAAGAGTTGTGAAATGTATATTTTCTTCTATGTTACCATAACTGGGGACGATCAAAGAAAGAACGCGCAAGTGTGTACAATGCACTCTATGGGACAACAATCCCGTTTTAAGATATTTAGATACTCTGTGCATATACAAAAGCAAAGAAGAAAACATTAAAATTTAAAAAAAAAAAAACTGATGCAGATGAGATCAATGACCTAGACGGAGCTCGGGGAATAAGGACGCATAAAGTAAATGAGAGACAAGTGCATGCAAACAGATTTCTTAGGTTCACCATGGAGCTGTGTAATAGGGCACAGAGAAAACTGAGCTGTATGCAATCAGAAACAATTAGGCTTACATTAGTACAAATATACGATGAGACATAAAAGAAAGTGTGATCGATATAAGAGAGATAGAAAGGACAAGATAGAGCATAATATTATATTGTAGCTGGTAACAAGTGTTCACATGCAGGGGTGTGAATCCGGTCAAGATGGCGGCGGTGACCGTTCCCTTTTTCGCGTAAGAGATGGATATTTTCATCTGTTGCGTGTAATTTGTGTGCCAGGATGTAATACCAGGAGTTTCTTCTCAAGATCTGCGCCGATGCTACAGAGTTCGTGCACTGAGCGAAGCAATCCTTGAGTGAATTTTCGCAGCGTGTGTGTTTCTGTGGTGTTCGGTTTTTCAACATGGCGGAATAACGTTTCGCTCCGTGCGGTAGGGCAGTCAACCCAGCAAGGCGACGGGGCGGCGGGGTGGCCGGGTGAGACGTTTTAGACTCAAATGTGACCGTCTGGGCTTCAGGAATACTCGTATTCTATATTGGAACTGTACCAGCGTAAAACAACGAGGTCCTATTCTGGAAAACCTGGTATACAGGTATGACATTGCAGCGCTCCAGGAGACGAGACTGGGTGATCAGCTACTCCAAATTGCAGGCTTCGAATGTTTCTACAACAGGCCACATCTGGGAATGGCGATTCTCATTCGCGACAGTTTGGTGGCTTCAGAGCTAGACATGTCCAGCTGGGACAATGACGACATACAAATACAGGCGGTTAGAATTCAATCCTGTCTATCATTCGTGTTGGTTAATAATTATGCCACTAACGCGAGTGTGGATTCCCAGAAGTGGAAGTGCTTAAGTGACATATTAGGTCACGAGAGAAATGTTATTTTCTGTGGCGATTTCGACGCTAAAGGTAGATTATGGGGAAACATTTCCTTCAACACACAGGGGGAGGAGTTCGAGACTGCACCTGAAACCATTGACCTGGTTTGTATCAACAGTGGCTGTGTCATCAGGACACGAAATCGTCCAAGTGATGAGGACAGTGCTATTGATCTGGCGCTGGTTTCTCCTTCACTCACTACAGTGTGTAGATGGGGCGTCCTATGGTACCACGGCAGCGACCACCACCCGTGCAGCATATTGGTGGAGAAACGCAGAACCAGGCAGCACAAGTCACCGGTCAAGACTTTCCAGTATGACAGTACAAGGCAAGATCTGGTGAGTAAAATAAGGCGCGACAAGCGCAGAAAGCTTCAGGGAATGAAGATCAGCTGGGAGCAGATGGGGTGGATCCGAAGAGAGTGGTTGCTGTCTCTGGAGCAGTCTCGGCTGGCAAAGATTAGTTTCATCTTCGTGCCAGGGCATGCGGGAGTACAAGGAAATGAGCCTGCTGACAAGCTCGCAAGTAAGGCTACTGTGGAGGGCGGACGCGCCATGGACCAGGCCTGACATTCTGAATGCTCTACGAGATGTAAGACTTTTGCGAGAACCAAGTGATTACTGTGAATCTACAACCATGGTAAAATTGCGAAAACAGCAAATTAAAAGAGGTGTGGCAAAACAAGAACACTACGCAGGAAGCCAAAGAAGATTTATAAACCAACACAGAACTGGTTGTCGTGTGTGTAAAGAATGACTGTCGTATTAGCTACTTGTTCTTCTTTACCACTTTAGTGCCGTCCCTGGAGTGAAGGGAATCAACACCCACTTTTTTTTTTTCAATATCTCTATCCTGGAGATATCCAGCAGACTCCGTCCACATACTCCTTCAATCTGAAGACACCTTCCACTCACTCTTACTCACCCCTGGATTATGCCCCCTCTCATTCTTCCCCAACATAACATACTTGACAACTCTAGCCTCAACAAATAAAAACAAGAAATTTATTAAAGCAAAGAGTATGTGTAGGAGAAGTGTGTGTGTGTATATAAGGTGTAGAATGTGTGTCGAATATTCTAATGGTAGACCAGTGATTTAGAAGCAAAGTCTGTAACATCATAGTGCTTAGCACACAACAGCACCATTTTTTCCGGACAGTGAACCTCACCCAGAAGATGACGACTTTCTCCAATCACTCGAACAAACAGGATGCTGGTAATCCGATAGACACTGTTGTTCTTGGTCTTCACTCTACTACACGGTGAAGTTACTCTGTTTCATAATGTTTGTTGAACTGATAATCTTCCAATTAACTGAAATGTCACTTGGGGAAAATCTAATGTCTATAAGTCTCTGATTATAACATTTTCCCCTCTTTTAGAACACAACCTATTAATGTTTGTTAGGTAGATGTGTATATATATATATATATATATATATATATATATATATATATATATATATATATATATATATATATATATATATATATATATATATATATATATATATATATATATATATATATATATATGTCCTTGGTGTGCGAGTTATTAATCTTCGGTGATGAAGCTTATCACTCATCTGTCTTCTTTCCATGAGCCATCATTGTATAAAACTTTGAACTGCTTCTTCGTAATAAATCATCTCACACTCACGTGGAACACTCAAGGGGAACTGTAAATGGAACCTGTAGAGTAGATAACACCATGGTGAGGGCAACTCAGTCCTGGCCGGAATTAGGTAAGTGTAGGCCAATAACAGCACTCAGATCTATAACAGAGATCCGATCTCTGTCATACGGCCAAATAACTCAATCATATGATCTGAGACATGGCAACACCAGGAAAGAATAAAGGAACGGGTAGAAACCCAGCAGATGCCCTACTGGAAGATCCTACCATTACACATACCTCTTCTCCCTCTCAACCATCCTTAATCTCTCTAATTATTATTCCACTATATTGTCCTCAACTCCCTGAGTAAAATTATATATCACACAAGCTAGTTGAAGCCACAAAATAGGATACCAGTTCCGACGCTCCTATGATACTTTCTAGCACCGCACTAATAGAACATTCTATCACTAATCATAATACATTTATCAGTGCACAGTACTGCACTCTATTCCTAATCATACTCTTAAGTTAGATATAATTAATTGCCTACCATATGTCTATTCCTGTTGCTAAGCGAAACTAGGCGATCACAGACTGGATCCATGTCCGATGATAACTATCAACAATTTGACACCCCTAGTTTCTCTCATATAACACAACTCGGAATAATGCCCCAATCCTAACACTTCAGAATGTTTTTCTCGACTCCCTCCACCTGTTTACTGCAACTGGGTTTTATCTGGGTGCTTGAGTGACGTCACCAAAAGTCCAGACGCCAATCAGTCCAGAATCTGGCTTTGTCCGCCTGTTTCCCGACTAACCGGAGTCAATTAGCTGTCAAGTTTCCTTTCACCTGGGGAGTTCTTTGTCTCATCCAACAAATATCCGGGTTGTCTGTGAGCCAGAGACCTTTCCCCCATATGACAGAATCCTTCCGACCTCTGGCAGACACTCTGTCCATCACTTTCAACGGCCAACTCCCGCTTCGTAGACAGATGTCGCCAGTACACGTCTCTCGAACAACAACCTGTCAACAAACCTGTCGACCGTGTGTAGACAACTCGACGTGACTCACTTTGATCTCATACACAAATGTCGACAAGGTGCAGACAGTCTGTACGACGTATTTTCCTCAGTTGGTTCAACATCACAGGGTCTATTGTGTTTGCAAACCAATGTCGGGCTTGGTTGTCATTGAGCGCAACTAACAAGTTTATTTAACTCGTGACACTGGTGTCGTAAGCCGCTACACGCTGCTGGATTTGCTGAAGATGGGATCCGAGCACTTATGGACTGAATGGTTCGAAGTGCAATGAGGATGATTTGTCGATTAACTAACTAACTCACTAACTAAGGGGTGTGGCATTTGAGACATTAACGTGATGGGACACGGACATTGAGGGTAATGTTCTTGCAGAAACCAACAGGCTTACATTAGTATAAATATCCAATATGTAATATAATTGCTCAACAACACAGCACATTTCTCTTCGGTCTATCCTTTCCCTCTTTACATACAATAATAAATATGTAGTGAATGAAAAATGGGGGACGTAAAGTGCAAATAGGGCGAAAGACAAACACCGAATTAGCTTATAAAAAAACCCGTGCAGGACAAATTTGGGAACACATATGAAAACTCTTAATAGAAAACGAAACGCTGAAAATGATCAAACAATGGCAATTTCGTAACATCAGATGGCGAAGTCACAATATGGAAATAAAACACGTTGTGCTTAATAATTTGTTAATCCTCCAAAGAATGCCATAGACAGACAGAGAAACCAATGAACAATTCCATCAAGAAACAAATGAAGATCGTAAACTGATTAGAGTCATTAGAAGTAGACAGTCAAAAACGTTTTGGCATGTTGTGAGAAGAAATGACTTGGAAAACTTGGTGACAACTGGCAAGATCGAAGGGAAGAGACCAAGGGGAAGATCAAGACGTAAATACCTGGATGGTTTGGCGACGTGGCATGGTCGATACAGAAACACGGTGCTGATCCACGACTCTGGTGATCGAGTGAGATGGCAAAACATTACCGCCCACGTTTATCGGCATGGCACATAATGGATGGATGGAATCCTCCTAAGAACATTTCGACGCCTGTGGTTTATGTGTTAGTAAAACGCAGTTTCACAAATCCCCGACACACCGACTCGACGGTTGGAATGCTTGATCTTGCACTGAAAAGATTGGCATATACAGACGGGGACAAGCATGGCGAACATAATTACACAAGCTTTAGTGTAATGTTTAAAGTCTATATCTTTCTAGTGATGTTTGTCAGAATGCATCATGAAGACACCCTAGAAGACAGATACTGAAGAGAAGCAAGAATGTGAGAAAATAAAGACCCACAGTCGCAATAGAAGACGACAGATGTCTCATAAAATTATAAAACGATATAAATTAAGGCAAATATTAACGCAGCTATCCGTTTACTTTCTGAGATGTCCGAAATAATGCCCTATCCTAGATGTTTCCTATGTCAATATTTGCAGATTAGCAATCAATACTCCGAAAAAAATGGAAAGTGTCTTGGTGAAGAACAGTGTTAATCGATTGCCCGTTGCCCAATAGGCTGCTTGCACCCAGTGCAAGATAGACGGTATTTTCTGCCAATGCAGAAATTATATAGAGTGGCAAATCAAAGATTTCGTTTGCATAGTGACCAGTCTAGCGGGACGCTGGGACTGTTCTTCAATTGCTGAAATGGAAGTGTTACTCGGTGGATATCAATATGAGAGACTTGCCGTGGGTCAACAGACATGCGTCAGCTGCACGCGTGTATCTTTGTACAGACATTGTTTTCGCCGTTTTAAACAAACCATCACTTCTCCTCGAATGTTCTATACTTTCACGAGATGACATGAATGCATTAATCCAGTCAGGGGTTGCATGGGTGCCATTTTAGAAGCATCAACACGCAAAGTAAACTAAAACATCAACACTCAAGGTAAACTAACACATCAACACTCAAGGTAAATTAAAGCATCAACACTCAAGGTAAACTAACACATCATCACTCAAGGTAAATTAAAGCATCAACACTCAAGGTAAACTGAAGCATCAACGCTTAAGGTAAACTAAAGCATTAACTCTTTAGGTAAACTAAAGCATCAACACGCCAGGTAAACTAAAGCATTATTACTCAGTGTAAACTAAAGCATCAACACCCAATGTAAGCTAAAGCATCGGGGGGGAGTATTTGTTTTTAACTGGGTAAATCTTCAGCTGTGCAAGTGATCAAGGAAACACTTCAGTATAATGAAACAACATGCATCGAGACAATGCACAGACTGAAGGAATGATAAATACACACCGGAGCTAATGCTATATGCCGATTGCATGGACCTGTTTGTTGCTGATTAGCCAGTTTCTGGTGAAGGTAGTTAGTATCTATAGACACATAATGGGTACTTATGGGTATGTTCCGAGTTTGGTTGCGTCCCTTCTATTAACCAGTGAGCAGATGAGAGTATTTGCCAAAACTATTCCAGCCGACTATATCAACTGCTAAGTCGCTTTCTGGTCCAAGGTCTGAACCATGAAGCCAGCACTTAAGTATCCATTTGGCTGAAAAGAATAGATAAATCAGTATCCATAGTATCGCTGGCTGACTGATGACTCCCATAAGCTGGAACGTGGATTTGTAAAGCCTTCGGGGTCGCGTCAAAATAATGGGATGTGGATGGGGGTAGCAGACACATTAAACATCATGGATTTAACAGTAACTGATGCTCCTTGGTGGACATCCTCGTATCTGCCAAAGAATGTTGCATCATCCGATTTTCTTTAATGGGTCTTTGCCAAGTAGCAAGACAGAGAATATGACACAAAAGTAAATCCGCGATGAAATCGCGAAACCAACGTCTAGGAGTATCGAATGGGCTAACGTAGAACGGAGAACACGTCAGGAGAATTGTCAACAACAACAAACATTCGGATCACAGAGCTCCACCAGAGAAGCAGCACGTTGAAGTTGTCTGGAACTTAGAAAGATATTTACTGGCAGGACAACCGTACTCATGGCCAACACATATTAGAAAGGAGAACCAGAACAGTATGGCAACTTACATGGCAAACGAAATGTCTTTGACAGATGCGGAATATTAGAATGAAACTTAGAATGTCACAGCAGAAGGACACTTTGGCAACCTTGCAAAGGACAGAATGACTGCGATACGGACCTGATAGTTCTTAGTAGCTAGTCTGATCAACAGTTGATGATTTATAATTAATGTTATTATGACCGTCCCGTCTGAAAATAACAGACACGGTCGAAACCGATTATGATTTCATCAATTTTCTGATTGATCATGCAGCACGAGAATATGGGCAAATAAACTTGGCCTCATCAATTAGATTGCCGGCCTTCGAGTCCTTTCATTGATGTTCAGTTAATGCTTCGTTGACATTGCTGGATTGTTTCTGTAAACCCTGAACCTTTTATATTTGAGCTTATTCTGTTGAAGTTATGCAGGACACATCTCGGCAAGATGGGGGCTCGTCTCAGCAGTCTTCATGAAGTATGTTATGGTCAACAATCTTCTCTTTTGAACTCTTCTCTTCTTTCTCTACTTCTGTTGCTGCTGTTGCAGATGCTGATACTGCTGCCACACCAATAGCTGTTGGTGCTGTCATAAATCTCCCAAATGTGCATGGACCGTTTCTTTCCCCCAGACAATTCCCAGAATATGTTGATAATTATTTGGTACTCGTTTTATGGGACTCGATGAACCCCAGAGCAGTACTAATTGAGATATAACATTGAAACCTGTTTATCTAGGCAATCGAGCCTGAACCACTACATTGGTTAGAGAATACCATGGAGTCGACATACGCTTCAAGCAATTACTGCCATTACGTTATTACCCTTTAGATGCATGTTTTACATCTCAACTCTTCACATTCTTCAGCCTTAGAAAGGGGCGCAGTCTTTCATATCTCTCCACAGATCTCGATGCATTTTATTCTGAACCTATTCTATTGATGACATTCTCCATATCTTTCCCTTAGTCACGATGTTCTCCAATTCCTCTCTTCTCAAAATATGACCAAAGAACAATGTGTGTTTCTTTCTTATAGCTGTGTATAATGTTCTACTTCCATTGGTATCTTTCAGGCTATTCTTATTAGCTACTTTGCAGAAACCACATTTGCGCTGCCTTCAATCTCTTCATAATTTGCTTGTTTACATTCCAAGATTCGCCGCCATGCAGCTGAACAGTCTCGATACAACATTTTAATATTCTCTTTCTGATATTCAATGAAAGTGATTTATTACGTAGGGCACTTTTCATATTCTGAAATCTAGGTTCTGAAATAAGAGTTTTTCTTGACCTATTTATGTTGCTCTTAATGTCTTAAAAGAAAAAGTCGCTTAAAATTCGACAGGGTCGACTTCATTGCACCGGGTTTTATCCCATAAGGCTCGGTCTCCTTCCGCAGCACGGAAAGCGTCGCACAAAGCACGAACTCCGTAGCTTTTAGCGACGACCCACTGGATCTTAATGTCTACCACACATCCCCCTTCTGATGTTATGATTGCTCTCAGATAATTGCATTTATTGACTTTGTTAATCATTTTGCCTTCTGCTGCAATACCACATTCTGGTATTATCTTTTTTTTTCTTCAAAGAATACCATTACTTCTATGCTCTTTGTATTCAAGAAAAGTTCCTTTTTTACACTCTATTACTACAATGTTAAACAGTTTTTCAACTCAGCAAGATGGGGGATCGTCTCAGCAGTCTTCATAAAGTATGAAAAAGGGGGGGGGGGGGGGTGTGTGGCTGAGTGGTCTCGAGGTATGGTGTCCGCCTTGAGTGCTGGAGGTCCCGGGCTCAGGTCCCGGTGAGGACCGGGATTTATTTAAAATATCCACTTGGACTTCCAGTAATAAAATTTCCCCTGGTCTCTGGGTAGTGAGATCGGACGCCCGTGTGTATTGTTGCGCACGTAAAAAAATCCCTTGGCAGTTGAAAATCGAAAAAGAGTAGCCTAACGGCGCTGCCCGGGCAAAATTTCTTTTTAAAATATCTACCCAAAGTATTTCAGGATCCTCACCGGTGCTACGGAGTTCGTGCACTGAGCTGAGTTTCTCCGGACTCAAGTTTGAGTTAGGAGGAAAACGGAGCACTTATGGGTTAAACCGTGTGCCATGATGTTGATCTAACGACTAAACTAAACTAAACAGTTTTTGAAGATCTCTGCGTTTTCAACTGTCTTTACTCTGTAATGGGCATAAAGCCGATTATTTAAATTATAACATAGGTTACACTCGCATTTCTAGTAATACATTGAACCCTTTGAATTGTTATTTCGTTATAAATAGGAATATATCCAGTGACAAAACACATGCTTGACTTACTAAATTCTTTTTTCTTTTCATAATTTTCCACTTTAGTTCGTACTGTTTAATTGTTGCTTAGATACTTCATCATAGCCTATAGAGAATGGATTGGCAGGGAGTGACTAGAGGATCTGGCCTACACTCAGTACTCCTAAGAAAGACCAGACGGGCATATAATAAGGCTGCAATTTGTGTCATTAGTATCTGGGACTCTTCTCTGACTGTTGAAGACTGAGGACGGAGCACGTATGGGAATGTCCCTAGTGCTGTGATGTCGGTTCACGACTTAACTGTTAATTGCTGCATTTTGATAACAGTAAATATTCTTTATTATTCTGACATTATTCCAATCAATTTTAATATTCTCCAACATTTTGATCATTTCCGACATTGGCAAGTGAAAGTTACCTCTCCCGAGTCTTATAAATAAAATTCTTCCTGTCAAGACTTCAAAGCAAATTTCTCTTCTCGAAAATTAGAATTCTATCCTCCAAAACAAGGAAGCAAATTTATATCTTCCACGGCACATCATAAAAACTTAACGCTAATAACATTAAATTCTGAAACGCCTTTCCACCAGCACATTCATACGCCTTCTCATTCAACGGGTGATTGTGACATTTTGGAGTCATGACTTAAGTTGGCATTTCTCCCATTTTATGCCATTCTAGAATGACAGGGAGATAAATAGGCACAAACATTCGTTTGAGAGGGTAATTAGTTCGAAGATCTGATGTCTCCTGTTGCATTGGATTGCATCCTAAGTAGAATGTTCTATCACTGCTTGCAGCATAGACTCGCGTGACAGTGGCCAATGTATCAATATAGTATAATATAAGTTAAGCTGTCATGCCATGGAGACGCGATGTCATAGTGGTTAGTGCGCTTGCCTGCAACGACAGTGGTGCGGATTCCATCTCCATAGATATCTTACCAACAATGGGCAGCGGACACTTCTGGCCTCAGTTGATGTGAAGAAACATGGAGCCATGAAATACCATCAGAAATAAATTCACATGAAAATTAACAATAACTGTGTTTTCGAACTCGCTGTTTAGTATTATTACCGTGACCATAAATTGGTCAATTATTGTCTTCTTCTTCATTTTTGTATTATTATATTTGTTCTTCTTCTTCGTCTTCTTTGTCTTCATATTCTTCTTATTCTTCTTCCTCTTCTTCTTCTTCCTCTTCTTCTACTTCTTCTTCTTCTTCTTCTACATCTTCCTCTTCTTTTACTATTATAATTGCTACAATTGTTACTGTTGTTGCTGCTACTGTGTTGTTTGTCAATCAAGAATGATGATGACCATTCATTTCATCCATTGGGGTTGAAAGTATGAAGCCGTGAGTTCTAAGATGGCTGATAAGGCCTATTTTGGTTCGAAATGTTCTTTGACAATGTGGGCAAAGAATGCTTGATGTTCCAGGAGGAGGATTTTTCTGTCCAGCATATTTTTCACAGCTCTTGCAGTCCTGGTTGCTTCACAAGTGACTGCACCCTTATGTAATGATGTACGTCACGAATTACGGTCTTTAGCAGCAGTCTCCCAGGTGTCAAGATGAATTTCAAAAGCTTTAAGTGAGATTTTCAGAGTGTCTCTAAAGCGTTTCCTCTGGCCGCCTTGGGAGCGTTTACCATAACGCAGCTCGTTGTAAAAAATGTGTTTAGGGAGCCTGTGGTCTGGCATACGAGTTAAGTGTCCAGCCCAGCGAATCTGATTTTTCATTAGTAGATTGTGGATAATGGGCATGGTTATACTTGGCGTATCTTCCGTTATAATCTATCCGCTTGTACATGCGCTAATTAGCACTGTCTTCCAATCCCCTTCCCTCCCCCCACCCTGCTGCTACTACTACTAAGAAGAATAATAATAATAAAAACGCCCTCCCGCCCCCGTCCCTCTCTTTCACTCTCTAATAATTACTAAAATCTTCTAATAAAGCTACGACTATGTCTTAAGTTCCACATTTTATCTTATCTTCACTGGGTTGTGTGCGATTATGTTGTCCATATAGTGAAACCGACTTTTTGCAGTCAACTATAATTACACAATCAGTAAGCACAGCTTAACCGTGAGACTACTTTCAAAACAGACATCATTCTGACAAATCCATATATCAAATAAAATAATAATACTCGACAGCAAACGGTTTATAACCCGGGGACAAACAAACAGATGTAGAACGGTGAAGTGTTGCACTAATTAGACGCAGATTCTCCACAAGATTCCAATTCATATGATGGATTTCCAAGGAAAAACCTCACGTCTCTGAACGCCTATCTTCCGTTATAATCTATCCGCTTGTACATGCGCTAATTAGCACTGTCTTCCAATTCCTCACCCTCCCCCCCCCCCCCCCCCCATTCTCAATTCTGCCCAGCCCCATGTGTTTCTTGTCCAAACTTCCAGATGTCCCAGATGAAAGGGTTTAAGGTTTAATGACTGCTTACTTCAATGCACCGGGTTATATCTCATATGGTTCGGTTTCTTTCCGCATAGAAGCCTGGTGAAAGTGTCGCACACAGCACGAACTCATAACTCCTGCGCAATCACCCGGTGTCTCGGGGGGGGGGGGGGGAAGCGGTGGGGGATGCATTTGAGAACTGTGTAACGGATTCCGAAATCAAACCCACGTTTTTTTAGTTTTAATTTGGTCTAGATAGAGCCACTTCTCGGCAGAGGCATCCCCACCTTCCCCCCTACAATAGTGTTCTTCAATAAATATTGATGGAGATTCACAGGCATACCCTGCAATGTGATGTCTTGCTTAACAGCGTTTCACTTCATCAACGCATTGCAAAAACAACCATGTCCCATATTACCAACCTCATGCTTCGCTTGATTCACTTCTTTCGATTCACTTCTTCTTTCAGTCGACTCAGTTTTAATTCTTTCAGTCTGTTAGGTAGTTGCATATTCTTTACAGGACGTAGCAGTCAAGTCCTGCATTTGTTTACTATTTGTGATTTCTTGGCAAGATTACGTTCAGTATTTCGCTATTGCTTTCTTGAATAACAGGCACTCATACCATTGTGTTAAACCCAACGCAAGACGGTCTGCTTCCAAATATCCCGCAGTTGTGTTTCGAACGCGGTGTGTCGGATTGCAAATTGCGTCACTACTGAGCCGGCTGTAAAGACTCTAAAGTCTGTTAATAGAAACTGAAGTCTTGATGTCTGTCTTTTAAGTTTATATATTGTATGCATCAGTGCTGTACAATTACCTTTGATAATGAGATATGATTATTCCTAAGTCGGAAAAGTGGAGCATAACTTATACAACGATCTGTGTCTACCTTCCATGCCCTATTGTAATCTGAGTGGCCACCTAACCCTTAGATTTCACATTAATACATTAATGTTATCTCATGAAAGAACAGACACTACAAGTACAAATATCCCATTACTGAAAAGTTGTGTCTGTGCCTATTGATTTGTATGGATGCAAATTCTGGGCAGTGAAAGAAATTATGAAGACACTGCAGGGAGTGGAGATGAGGTTTTCGAGAAGAATGTTGAGAATATCGTGGACAAGGAAGAAATTTAACGCTGAGATACCGAGAGCTGCAGGTGGTACGAGATTACACGTCAACACCATAAGGAAAATTGGAATGAAATGTGCCGGGGATATCAACAGAAAAGGTGGATGAAAAATATTAGCCTTATGAATAGAATTACGAGAGAAGAGAAAGGGGAGAAAGAGAGAGAGAGAGAGAGAGAGACGGATAGAGATGAGAGTACGAGAGGAGAGAGGAGAGAAGAGAGAGAGAGACGAGAGAGAGAGAGAGAGAGAAATAGAAAGAAAGAGAAATATAGCGAGAGAGAGAGAGAGGAGAGGAGAGAGAGAGATGAGAGAGAGAGAGAGAGAGAGAGAGAGAGAAATATAGCGAGAGAAATATATATATATATAGAGACGGGGAAGAGAGAGATGCACGTGGAAAGCTAAAACAGGTAGGAAACAAATAATATTATAAGTAACATAAACAACTCCATCAAAAATCAAATGACAGAGAATTTATTTTTTTTTTAGGCTCTCTCGCTTTGAACTCAAGCTTAATCCATACACGTGCTACTACTTCTCATAATGCCAAAAGATTGGAAGAGAACTATTTTCATTCCAATACCAAAAAAGGGCAACCTGAAATTATGCACCAACTATACAACTGTTCCCTGATCAGTAAAGCAAGTAAACTTCTATTAAAAATCATTATGCGAAGACTTCGTAAGAAAATGGAAGAAGAGATTAATGTGGTTCAAGCTGGATTTAGACAAGGAAGCGGAACAAAACATCACATTCTCAATATGCGTTTAATAATAGAGAAGTGCAGAGAATTTAGTATAAACATATTCTAATGTTCTGTGGATTATTCAAAGGCATTTCACTGTGTACAACATCAGAAACTTTCGGAAATCATGTGGAAAATGGGCTTTTCATCGCATGTTGGTACAACTCATAAAAATGCTCTATTTAGACCAGTGGTTCTTCAACCGGTGGGGAATTCCCCCCTATGGGGGAATTTTAGGGTTTCAAAGGGGGGAATTGAGATTATTTCAAGATAGCATTAATACAAGAACTGATTACTTAATATTGTTGTTTTTTTTCCTCCGTACTTTACGGTTCTGTACTTCTCGCCCCTCTGAACTTCATTTTATAACGTAAGTAGACCTGCAAATCATGTTTCATGTTGACGTCTAGACTTGTTCTTGTATGCGTTATTAAATTTAGCTTCCATGTTTACGTATACTGTGTAAGAGGGGAGGGGGGAATTTATAGGGAGAAAATACGAAAGGGGAGGAATGGCTGTTCTGAACACTATGGTAAAGGGGGGGGGGGGGGGGGATGGGCCAAAAAAATGTTGAGAACCACTGATCTAGACCAACAAGCAGCAATTAGAACAGATGGCGAGACATCAGATTGGTTTGACATCAAGCAAGGAGTCCGTCAAGGTTGTATGCTGTCCCCCTATTTGTTTAACCTGTATGACGAAAATATAATGAGAACTGTCAGAGATGTTATAACCAGGGAGCAATATGATGCCCTAAATATCGGTGGTCATGAAATAGCAGATATTCGATATGCTGATGATACAGTAATACTATCCACATCGCAAAATTGTATAGAAACCCTAATAACCTCAACCCAGAAGAATAGTGACAATCACAACTTATATCTAAACATAGCAAAAACACAGATTATGCTTACAGATAAAACTACTACGGAGAAAGAAATATATGTTAATGGGGAAAATTGGAGGTGGCGGAAAATATCGAATATCTTGGGTCATTGATTACCAACAATGGTGACACAATGAACGAAATTAAAAGACGAATATCTATTGCACTTCAAAGACTACAAATAACTGAATGAATTATGGAGTGGAACAGATAGAACTACAAAAATTAGATTTTTAAGAGCATGCATATTTCCCATTGCAATATACTCCTGTGAGACCTGGACACTTAAACAAGCTGAACAGCGCATAAATACCTTTGAATATAAATGTTATAGACGGGTTCTAAGAATATCTTGGATAAAGAAAATAACAAATGCATCGATACATCAAGAATTGAATATTGAGAAAGGTTTGCTATTAAAGACGATAAAACAAAGAAAATTGAAATATTTTGGTCACTTGAGACGTCACGAAAGTTTGGAGAGAACAGTAATGGAGGGGTATATGCCTGCGAAGAAAGGAAGAGGAAGGCCAAAGAGAAGTTGGGTGCGGGATGTTGCGGGTGTATCGAACGCGAACAGAGGGGTGTATCGAACGCGAAACATCTTGCTTGCGATCGAGAAGTTTTCAGGAAGGTTGCTATGGGAGAGAGATTCTGCAAAGGACATGCTTCGTAATGAATGAATGAATGAATTAATTAATTAATTAATTAATTAATTAATTAATTAATTTTGGATATATTTGTTGTTACTTAGCTTTTGCCTCTCTGGTCTCTGGTCAGTCATCGACACAGCATAGATCTCTTTTGTTTGGCATTCGTCATAATTGTTGACAGATTAAACAGACTCCCGCCTAGCCGTCCGAATGTGCTGGTAGCTGTATTACTAATTCTTGTGAGTTAATTATTAGCAATTTCCTTATTTTAATGGAAACCTCGTATATCCAACTGGTAATACAACGAATTTTCGTTTCTCTACCGTTGGCTAGAAGAACGATGAAGACATTTTAAAAGATGTAATTCACGAAGAGAACTGGTTGCTCACATCAGAAGAAGACAGTCCACATTCTTTTGTTCATGGCATGAGAAGGGGAAAGCTGGAGTATGCCGTCACAACAGGACAGTTGGAGCGAAGGAGAAGCAGGGGCAGACCATGAGAGAAGATGCTGGACAGTTTGATAGCGTGGCATGTAGAAACATCAGTATCAGAAATGACTGGCTGCACAAGAGACAGAAGGATGTGGACAGACATGATTACCAACGCCACAGGTCATGGGCTGTAAGAAACATACCGCTTTCTAGCTATGGTGTCGAAGCATGTATCATTATTATCAACAGATTAGAAAGTTCGAAGACTGTATCTTATATTGTGACACAACCAGGACAAGGTACACTGTTTTAATATTCTTTAGCAGTTGTCTATGTTTCTATTGTCATTACAAATGTGTTTATTTCAACTCTTATCTGTCCAGCGCACTCTTCACATCCTGCACGCCAAATCACAAAAGTGTCCAATTATTTTTCCGTAAATTGTTTGTTTAGAGTCCGTATTCCAGTGCTGTATAGTGCTACGGGCCATTTACGGTTGCTGATCTATTCCGCAGCTTATTACTGATATTACTTGCTGCTGGAGATGTTTGCTTCTCATTGTCAGATGCACAGCGAAAATACATGGCGAAACCAAATCCAACTCTCTCTACAAATCGCCTCGCCTTTCTGGTGGTGTCAGTGGCAATGAAGCTCTCATTTTTATTTTATTTTATTTTTTTTATGAACAGGTCGAGACCGTCTAAACTAGGCATCAGAAAATATGTTGGGAAATAAAGGCGGTCCGCATGATACTGGCCACTTCATTTACCGAATGCCGATAGTCTAGATATACGTGCCGGTCTATACAAATATGGGTTTCGTACATTTTGTCCAATTCGCCTTAAGGCGAATAAAAGAGCCAACAGCATATCTCGCGTGACTTTTGTTATTTAGCTTCTATCAATCTCCCAGATGACATCAAAGGTTATTAATTTAATATTAATCTTTTCATCGCCTAAATGATGTTAAGAGGTTAACCGGTTCAAAATCTGCACGCATATCAGCGTAGCGCGCAGCAGCAGCTGTCTGATCTGTGGGTACACTTCTAGTTCTTCTAATTATAAAATCTATTTCAGCTTGCACTTAAGCACCCTCTGCTTCACTGATTGGGTGGTTCAGTACGTTTTCTTAATCCATAGTTTGTGAAGTTTCCAACAGAGAGACGTAAGTTGGCTGTTGCCGAGCTGATACAGGAGTAAGAATAAAAACACCAATTATGACTAAGATGACTATGATATGATAAAGTTCCGTTTTATTTTTCGTGTTCGTTGATAACGACTTTGGTCGAAACATTGGGCTGTATCTGTTTGTGTTTTTCCATATCAGAGTGTGTTGGTGTATAGACGCTCCTCTCCACCCGCTAATGATGCACCTTCTCTACGGGAGCTGTGTTACAGAGTTCACCTTCCTTTTCCTAGCACAGAAGCCAGTAGGGTGTTAAAATAGCGGTGCTGGAAATGCATATCTGTAGAGAGTCTTACAGGATATGATTCAGCACAGAAAATCAAATCAAATGGGGAACCCATTGAGGCCACTGAGACAGTTACATAAATAAACACACGTAGTATTGTTTGGCGCTCACAGAAGGAGAGGAAAGAATTAGAGACTAGAGGACGCACTAGACAACATAATATTTGAAAGCTATAGTTACCGACAATGCACAGGATCTGCAACAATTAGTAGACGCTGTTGTTGTACACAGTGAGCAGCTGGGGTTGGAATTAAATTGTAGGAAGACACAGGTTATGGTCGTCACTAGGAAGAACGAAGTACCACAATGTAATATACAAGTAAATGGGAATATTCTTCAACAAGTGAATCGGTTCAATTATCTCGGAACAGTCATAACATCTGACGGCAGATGCCTTGAAGAGATTAGAACAAGAATCGCCATTGCGAAAGTAGCCTTTAGCGAGATGAAAAACATTCTGACCAATAAAATGATGTCAATTGAAACGAGAAAAAGAGTGTTGAGGGGATACATAGAGCCTGTTCTTTTGTATGGATGTGAAACTTGGACAATGTGCAGTCAAGCTGAAAAACATCTGATGGCTGCAGAAATGTGGTTTCTGAGGAAAATGCAAAGAATACCATGGACAGATAGAAAAACCAATGACCAAGTACTACAAGAGACAAATGAAAATCGTAGATTGATTAGAGAAATTAGACGTAGACAGTCAACATTTTTTGGACATGTTATGACAAGAAATGGACTGGAGAACTTAGTGACAGCTGGCAAGATCGAAGGGAACAGACCAAGAGGAAGACCGAGAGGAAAATACCTGGATGGCTTGGCCACATGGCATGGACGAGACAGGAACACTGAGCTGATCCACGACTCTGGTGATCGAGAGAAATGGCGAATCATTACCGCCCACGCTTTCCGGCATGGCACATGATTGATTGATTGATAGTTACCGACCGAGATTCTAACCTGTAATCTCCAAATGACGACAGCGTCTCGCTGCAGGAGCAAGTGTACTTCGACGCAAGACCAACTAGACACTCCAAAAAGGTGTTTTCATTAGCCATGTCTATCATACACATGAACCTACAACTATGGATTACGGACATAATTCGTATCAAACCGTAGATATAGCACCATAGGTCTCACAATTTATATTAAAATAGCATAAGTCAAATAACAAACACACAAACACATCGGACCGTAATGGTGTGTCGTGTATATTAATAAACATTTAAAGAAGAGAAATGATTGGTCGGTTCTAGAGACTAGAGGACGCACTAGACAACATAAAATTTGAAAGCTATAGTTACCGACCGGGATTCGAAGTCTGACTTGTCTATATCGTTGAATTTCTATATAGTTTGTTGCAAGATGTACCAGAAAATGTTTTTGGAAGTGAAGGCGGCACGCGTGTATGCCAATTTATCTATACAAATTTATAACTAACAGAAAATAAAATCTGCCTGCTATTAGGCTTGCTGTGGTCGTAGTTTCCTCCACGGCTGTTAGGTATTTCATTATCATTAGAAGACTCCAACACAATGCCCAGATGGAGAAATAATCATTACCTAAGGGCAATCTGTGCCGGAGGGGTTACGATGCAGTTCGCAATTCCGCATACCGCTTTCGAAGCACAGCTGCGAACGATTAGAAGCAGGCCGCCTTCCGTTGCCTTCCGTATAAAGGTGTGAGTGCTGATCGTTCAGAAAGCCATGGCAAATTACTAAGTGTAAAGTTGGCAAGAAATCACAAACAGCCAAATAACGATGGGGTTGACTGCCATGCCCATAGAAATATCAGTTACTGGGACCTCTTTAAGCATAGAAAAGCATGTGAAATATATTGATTTATACTGAGCGGCACTCCTAGTGAGGACAGGAAAGAAGTAGAGGTCAAATAGACAGACTTACACGATGTGAATATTCAGCAGGCGCTCTTGTTATTTATTTAGAGAGGTAAATTTCGAGGTCTGGGTATATATCGTTGAATTTGTATATAGTTTGTTGCAAGATGCACCAGAAAATGTCTTTGGAAGTGAAGACGGCACGCCCGAATGTCAGTTTATCTATACAAATTTGAAACTAACACCATATACCCAATGCATCTCAGATATGTCAATGGAACCTTTACTTTTACTATAAAATACATACGTACTATTTTACTTTTACGATAAAATACACATATGCACTTGTTTCTGCTGTTGAAACAAATGTTTGAATGACTGTGACATGATGTGTGTGATGTGTATGTATCTATTATGTGTTTGAAGGAGTGTATGTGTGTGATTTGCTTTATGTATGAATGAGGATATATTGTAGTAGAGAGAGAGAGAGAGAGAGAGAGAGAGAGAGAGAGAGAGAGAGAGAGAGAGAGAGAGAGATGAAGAGAGTCTCATAGCATGGAGATATGCATTGTTTATTTTCACGGCATTCATTTGACAATGTTTTTTCTATGTGACTGTAACATGCATAATAGATAGTTGATGTATGAAAGATGAGTGGTTTTGAAACTGTCAAATGTAAGACGGGCCTGTGTGCGCAGTTTGTGGCAATATGAAAACAAAGTTCGTTCGTTCGTTAGTTCTTTGATACAGTGCTAAAAGCCGTGAGGGTCGATTTCAAACTACTTCGTTTTATCCATATGGCTCGGTATCTTTCTCTTTCTTTCTCTCTCTCTCTCTCTCTCTCTCTCTCTCTCTCTCTCTCTCTCTCTCTCTCTCTCTCTCTCTCTCTCTCTCTCTCTCTCTCTCTCTCTTCTGAAAATGACTAGCCGCTTGCCGAGAACATCGCACAAAACTCGAACTTCGTCGCTCTATCGATGACTCAAAAGTCTCAAGAAATAATTACACTCTGGAACGACTCAGTCCGGGGAAAAGGAAACGAACCCAATCCCTTCAGAGCGCGAGCCAGGGAGGCTCCGAAAGAATAATATATCTGAAGCTGGCCAAGGTCCTCTGGTCGATTTTGATATTCCCAGACCTACAATAAAGGCTACACCTCTTTAGTGTTTCTCTTCCCCAGAGTGGAGAACTCTACAGTTGTCAGACGTCATCATTCCTGCCACGTTCCATGTGCCCCGCCCTCCCCCTCCCACCCCCACCCCCCATACAACCCTCGGATGTTAAGGTTCACTCTTGTCATTTCTTGTTAACAATCACTAGCCAACATTTTATTTCAATTTGATCGAACAAGAGACAGTCTTCAAATATTTTATCATCGAAACATAAATATATACGTTCTCGCCAAATGAATTCTGAGGTATGTGTGTATGTGTATGCATACGTGCGTGAGCGCGCGTGTGTGTGCGCCCGTGCTATTGTGTGTGATGTGATTACTTTGTAAATAAAACATTTCATTTGATATGAAATGCAGAAACTGGTAAAGAAAAGATGAAGAAAAAAACAACTGACATTCTGAAATGAAATAGGTAACGACAGACAGACAGACAGACAGACAGACAGACAGACAGACAGACAGACAGACAGACAGACAGACAGACAGACAGACAGACAGACAGACAGACAGACAGACAGACAGACAGACAGACAGACAGACAGACAGACAGACGGACGGACGGACGGACGGACGGACAGACGGACGGACGGACGGACGGACGGACGGACAGATAGAATGTACTAGCTCTCTTCTTCTATCTTATGGCATCATATTTATGCATACATTCATAAAACTGATCCCTTAAATATGACCATAAAAAACACATACAATGCAACCAAGTGTGTTATCTAGACAAAAGTGTGATTATCGAGAAAAAAGTGTGATTATCCAGACAAATAAGTTCTAGAAACGTACTTTGCATTGCAGCTACTTACCATATCAAGTACTTGGGTCAGAGTCAATCCCATCTGTATTACCACAGGAGAAGATGAGTTCCTGACAGGTCTTACGGCCTTCTCGTAACCCCTCATGATGTTATCCAGCAGCCGCTGCTCATCGGGCACAAAGCCCAGAGGATCGCGACCCTTGGGAATGTGGTAGCCGTATCGGTCTGTATCTCTGTAGTTTATTCTCTCCTTTCCGTAGACTGTCGATACAGAAAGAAGGCGATGGTAGAATGGGAAATGCGATGTTTAAAATATGAAGTTATTTTGGAAACTGGTAATGTTGACACTTTTGTGTCACCCTCATCAGTGTCATCATCATCATCATCATCATCAACAACTCAATCATCATCTTATTATCATTTCACAATCACCACTGTTATCAACAGCTAGTCATAATCTTATCACTATCATCATATCAGAATCATTAAAATGTTGAAATCATCATAATTATTATCCTATTTCCTTAATCAAATTGTCTCTTTGTCACCCTAATTTTAGTATTATTATCAACCTCATCATCGTCGTCATCGCATCATCATTTCATAATCATCACAATTAGTACTCGTATATTACCACATTATCATCGCTTTGTAATGATCATCTCAATCACCATTTTATCATTACCATCAGCTGCATCGTCTCCATCACCATTATCAAATCACCACATCATCATCGAGAGCCACGCAGCGCAGAAACTGGAGGCCTTGCCAGCCAGTCTAGTGGTCGTGTTTTCGAATCCCCCTCTAGACGGGGATTTTCTTCAATTCGCCTTGACTTCCGGTTATACTCAACTTAAAATTGCTACCAGGAAATGTTCAGGGAAGTAAAGGCATAGCAGACAGGTTTGTGTAATAGTTAAGACGTTACACTGACAATGTCAAAGACGCCTCATGGGGTGGAAACGATTTATTATTATTATTATTATTATTATTATTATTATTATGGGACGCAGAGGTGTTTCCAAGGCACCAGGGCCGGGTTATATACTGGCCAAGACCTATTGACGCGTCCTCGTCGAGCGTCCTGGGCAACAGGTCCCTTCGGGGTCCTGGCTAAAGTCAGTAGGATCGCCGATTCCTCCGAAGTCGGAGAGTGTCTGCCTGTACGGCGAGGAACCACCAGTCTGCACACCAATAAGCCAGACATGGGACAACGGATACTCACGCAAAACTCAGGTCCTGTATGACATCACACTGATGTTGGACAACAGGATGCCTTCATCCGACATACAGGACTTCGCGTTGGAGCTCAAGCCAAGCAAGCAAGCATTATTATTATTATTATTATTATTATTATTATTATTATTATTATTATTATTATTATTATTATTATTATTATTATTATTATTATGTCATAATGACCTGCTCTGTTGCGTAGGGGTTAGGCCTACTGGCGAAATTTCTATCCCGCATACAGAGTTTGAAACACAGCTGTGGGTGATTTGTAATTAGGCCGCCTTGCGGTGTTCGTCATCAGTATATGTACAAATCCAGCAAGACGAGGCCAGTAGACAAACACCAGTTAGAAAGTGAATCAACACCACCAAATGAAACGCAAATATGAGAATGAAAGTTGTAAAGCCTTCATTTGGAAACGAAGTGAATCCTCTTTCAATAAATGGGGCGGAAACAAAATACGCTTGTACCAGCTAATTTTGTAGGAACTCCCTAAACACGTTATCTTGACAAATAGATCATCGAATGAAGAAGTGGTGAAGCCACTGGTTTCTCTGAGAATGGTATGAACACGGTCAGACGATGGTTCGTTGCGGGGAAGTCTAACCAACTAAACCTCCGTGCACCAAGACCAACACAATGAGATAGTCCTACCACATCACATACCCACAGCAGGTCTTACCTAACACATCACATACCCACAGCAGGTCCTACCACATCACATACCCACAGCAGGTCCTACCACATCACATACCCACAGCAGGTCTTACCTAACACATCACATACCCACAGCAGGTCCTACCACATCACATACCCACAGCAGGTCCTACCACATCACATACCCACAGCAGGTCCTAGCACATCACATACCCACAGAAGGTCTTACCTAACACATCACATACCCACAGCAGGTCCTACAACATCATATACCGATAGCAGGTCCTACTACATCACATACCCACAGTAGGTCCTACCACATCACATACCCACAGTAGGTCCTAACACATCACATACCCACAGTAGGTCCTACCACATCACATACCCACAGTAAGTCCTAACACATCACATACCCACAGTAGGTCCTACCACATCACATACCCACAGGAGGTTTCTGTTAAGGAATTTGTGGGGTTTTTTTTTCCTTTTAATTAGTGAGCCATGGAAATCGTGATGTTATAATGACTAGACGCTGGCCTACCGACCCTGAGATCTTAGGTTCAATTCTGAACCGAGGTGGAGTTTTAAATTCAACTTGGGCTCCCATTTCGACCTAATCTGAGTACTGGGAAATGTCTTGGGAAGTAATGCGTGGTACAGCCCACATCGCCCACCGAGTGTCGACTGGTCTATAGAAACATGGCTCTAGCACCGTAAGCCCAATAGGCTTTGGGGAGTGTAAAAGAGTTCTTTACTTTCAACTGTTTACTTAGCCATGATACCCTAACTGCACGACAGCTCCTGGAGTTATTCTTGAGAAGCTCATTTTGCAATGAAATTTACACAAGTGCTGCCTATTCATTGCCTCTGACATATTTCTCCCACGTAAAGACAAAGTCCAAATCCGCTCATTTTCTCATATATTTGAATATCTATAATGTAAAGATAGAGTAGAGGATGTGTATCTGTCAGAAGTTAATTGTGTCTCAGCAATAAGTATAGCAGCCTGTACCCACTGTGACCACTGTAACCACTGACTGGGTGAGTGCTTGATACACGGCATCCTTTCACACAACTGCCAGCAAAATTTAATTGATTCAATGTCGAAAGATAATATATCCCCAACTGTGACCTCTCATTTGGACAGAAGGACTAGTGTCATCGTGTTCTTTGTTTTGCTTCGTGTATCTTAAGCAATTTCAGTGCTCAGTGAACAGACATTTATATTATATGCTCATGAAGATAGCAATGGGGTGGGTCCGAAGACAGTGGTTATTGTTTATGGAGCGGTCCCGACTAGCAAAGATTAGTTTCATTTTGGTGCCAGGGCATGCGGGTGTCAAAGGAAAGGAGCAGGTTGACAGGCTCGCAGGTAAGGCTACTATGGAGGGCGGACGAGCCATGGACCAGGTTGATATACTGAATGCTCTACGAGAAGTAAGTCGTTTGCGAGAACCAAGTAATGACTGTGAATCTGCATCCGTGGTCAGACTGTGAGAACAGCAAGTTAAAAGAGGTGTGGCCAAACACACTTTGCGGGAAGCCAAAGAAGATTTATAAACTAACACAGAACTGGTGGCGTTAGCCGCTACAAGCTGTAGCGGGATTTATTGAGATGATCTGAGCACTTATGGACTGAATGGTTCCATGTGCAATGAGGATGTTCTGTCGACTAACTATTCATTTGAAAGTTCATTTGATTGTGTATCATGTTTGGTACAAACCTACATTTTGTTTGGCACTGAATCAGTCAACAACGAAATCAAATGACATACATAAATAGTTTTGCTCTACTACAGTATAAGTAATGTCCTCATTATATTAGCTCAATGAAAGGAAATGCAAGCGAAGGCATACCTGAGAGTAGCTACAGACACAGATCATCCGTTGCATGAGGCGCTGGAGGTAGTTAAGGGTCAGAGACTGATAAGAGGGAAATCATGGATGGCTCAGGCGGAAGATACGATCAGACAGGTGTGCCCCTTGGAGAACATCAGGCGAGGAGAGGAGTGGGTCAGAGTGCCAGCCGTGCAGTCAGACTTGTGCAAAGTTATAATCACATTGAGCCGGGAGTGCAGGGAGTGGCCAGCAGGGGCCATGGAAGTGGAAATTCAGCAACTAATTCAGGAAAATTCTCACCCGGGTGATGTGATTATCTACACGGATGGGTCGGTGTTGAGAGGTAGGAGAAGTGCCTGGGGGTTCCTTGCAAAAACTAATGGTCGGCGTTTGGTGCAGGAGAGCCTGGCGTATGATGACACTATATCTAGCTTAAGAATGGAGGTGGAGGCGGTCAGTGCAGCTTTCCGCTGGATACAAAACACGATACATTCACACATTGTGATTGTAACTGACTCAGAAAGCATGCTGAGAAGGGTGAGAACAGGCAAGCTTCGTGCAGAGTGGCTTGCTTCGCTTCGGAGGTCACGGGTGGCAAGCATCGCCTGGATCTTTTCTCCTGGGCATGCCGGTGTGCTGGTTAATGAACAGGCGGACAGATTGGCTGGCTCGGCAAAACTTGGTGGAGTATTGATGCATGACAAGGCAGACGTGGTTGCGGCCTTGTGGGAGCACGTGCACACCTCCGAGGAGCAAATGGATTACCATGGTCTGGTAAGAATGAGACAGCGAGGTGTGACGAGGGGATCTGGCCGACGCTCGACGCTCAGAGGAAAGGCGAGACGGACATATAATCAGATTGCTACTGGAACTATTAGTGTTGGAACTCTTCGCTGGCTGCTGAGGATGGGGACGGAGCGCTTATAGGAATGTCCCGAATGCTGTGATGTCGGTTCCTAAATCAATCAATCAATCAATCAATCAATCAATCAATCAAGGAAATGTCCATATGCATCTCCGTCTGCTAGAGAACCTACAAAGCACAAGAATGTAAAATGAAGGATATGAGATCGAGTACCGAGAGAGAGAGAGAGATAGAGAGAGAGAGGGGGAGAGAGAGAGAGAGAGAGAGAGAGAGAGAGAGAGAGAGAGATAGAGAGAGGGAGAGAGAGAGAGAGAGAGAGAGAGAGAGAGAGAGAGGAGAGAGAGAGAGCGAGAGAGAGAGAGAGTATTGAGGTGAGTGTGAGAAATAGTGAGAAAGGATTATTGAGAGAGAAAGAGAGGCAGAGAAAATGAGTTAAACAGAGTGTGTTTATAATTGAGATAGAGAAGGTGTGTGTGTGTGTGCTTTTGTGTGTGTGAAAGAGAGAGTGGGGAAGAGAATGAGAGAGTATGAGGAAGACTGAGATAGTAAGAAGGGGAGAAGGAGAGAGAGAATTAGAGTAAATGAGTTGGATAGAATACGTCTGAGTATGAGACAGAGAGTGAATGTGTGTGTGAGTGTGTATGTGTGTGTGTGTGTGTGTGTGTGTGTGCGTGCGCGCGTGCGTGCGTGTGTGGTCGTAGGAAATAGGAGAGAGTGAAAGAGTGACGCAGTGAGAATTAGTGAGCGAATATCAGAGTTTGAGAGATTGAGAGTTTGGGAGAGTGACCCAGAAAAAATGTTAAAACGAGAGAGAGAGAGAGAGAATGTTTGTGAGAGACGGTAGGTGTTAGAGAGTATGAGAATGAGTCAGAGAAAGTGTGTGACAGATAGAATGCGAGAGTGAGTGAGTGAATGAGTGAGTGAGTGAGTGAGTGAGTGAGTGAGTGAGTGAGTGAGTGAGTGAGTGAGTGAGTGGGTGGGTGGGTGGTTGAGTGAGTGAGTGAGTGAGTGAGTGAGTGAGTGAGTGAGAGTGAGTGAGTGAGTGAGTGAGTGAGTGAGTGAGTGAGTGAGTGAGTGAGTGAGTGAGTGAGTGATATTGTGTAGGAACATGCATTAAAGTGAGTTTAAGAGTTCGCGTTTGTGAGAGACAAGGTGAGAAAAAGACAGAGCGAAAACGAGAGTTGTTTCGTTTCTAGAGTTGTGTGATAATAAAGATTGATTGATTGATTGATTGATTATTGAATGATTGATTGATTGATTGATTGATTGATTGATTGATTGATTGATTGATTGATATCATAACACTCTGGGTAAACTCAAAGATGCTCCACGTCTTCCAGCAAATATCGCAAGTTGAGGATGCTAATCTTTCCACTGACATAATGATTATACATTTCGCCCTCTCATATGCCCTTTCCTGCCAGATCCATGCAAAACTTCTGATTCGAACAATCGTGAATATGCTGTTTCCTCAGTTACCGGGTCTGTAAACATTAGTCTGTCATGAATAGTCTTCAGTGTGTCTGCCTTGTCCGTGATGACTGTTCCATCCGCTGGCAATTATGAAGCCAACCAATCCGCTCAATTGTTGCCTAGCACTCCAGCATGTCACGAACAGTAACTCCATGCAAATCCCTGCAAGATTGAGTTTACTATAGTAGGCATCCGCTCATGCCACATCTTTTCTATTTGAAACTTTGTGTAATACGGAAATTGACATCAGTAAAACATAGGTAATGACTGTAAATACGGAAGAAAAAAAACAACAAAGATTCATCTAAAAGAACACCATATAGGAACAAGTAAAAAGCCTTCATTTACTTAGGAAGTATAATATCATCAAATAGCAAATCAGAATACGAGATCGAAAGTAGATGCAATAAAGCAAACCAACTCATTGGACAAATGGTACCAGTATAAAAGAACCAACACGTATTAGTGGATACTAAAAAGGCACTCTACAATACAATCATCCTGCCAATACTATGTTACTAATACCAAACCTTGACAATGAGATAAAATGAGAAAAGACAAATTACAACACCGGAAATGAGATTCCTGAGAAGAATACTTCATGTATCAAGAAGAGAGAAAATCAGAAATAACGAAATCAAGACTAAAGTTGAGGTTATAGAAGGGCTAGATTTCATCAGAAAACAGCAAGTTAAATGGTTCAGTCATATATCTAGGCTACGAAGTAACAGTATACAACAACAAGAAGGGGCCGACAACGTAAATAATGGACAGGGGAAATAACAGAGTCCATGGAATCTCGATACATGAAGCCCATAAACGGACACTCTCCCGCTCTTTATGCTTCACCTCGACACTGCAAGGTACTAGAGGAACAAGAAGAGATGAGATGATGACGTAATACGCAATGAGAATCAGACACTACGCTTGCTTTAGTGGCTTTAGTTGTCCACTTCAAACCTTCAATTATTGCAGCCATCTTCATACTCATATTATAGTACATGGACTTAAAGTTCCATTATCCCCAGCAACGAACCTGACACTCGCTGACAATCCCCGGGGAGATTTCACTCAACGCTTCATAGAACAATCTACATTTACTAGTGTGGTATCTTTACTGGATGTTTTCATCTATAATATCATGTACTTGAAACTCTGCCAGTCTATTACACCAGTCCCTATATTATCTGCTTAAGGTTATAATGATCTAGTGAAAGCTTCTTCTGTTTCTGCCTCTGTCAATCAATCCTCCCCCACCCATGTATTTGTTTGACTAAGATATCTATCGATACAATCGTCTGCTTGTGCCATACATGACCTTGCTTTCTATATCAGTCTTAAGTTGATGTCATGTTGTAGGTTATTGTGTAGTGGCTGTCTGTATTCATTAGTGACACGCATGTAGGTTTTGTCGTGTGCTAATGTGGGATCTACGACGTTACCAATGTAAGCACCAGCATGTGTCTCCTCGCTATGATATCATCATCATCATTTGCCTTGCCGGTAAGCGTGGGTGGTCATGTTTCGCCATCTTACACGATCACCAGAGTCGTGAATCAGCTGTGTGTTCTTCTCCCGACCATGTCATATGGTCAAGCCACCCAGATATTTACTTTTCTGTCTTCCCCTTGTTCTTTTTCCCCTCAATCTTGCCAGTTGTCACGAAGTTCTCTAGTTTATTTCTTCTCATAACGTGCGCAAAAATAATTTGACTGTCAACGTGTAATTTCTCTAATCAGTTTGTTGTTTTCAGTTGCCTCTTGCAGGAATTGCTCATTGGTTATCTGAATGTCCGTGGTATGCTTTACATTATCTTCAGAAACCACATTTC
>JACEFZ010012574.1:90000-100000 GCA_014155875.1 Cepaea nemoralis
TTCTTCCAACTTCAGTTTGCTGACGTCATCCTGTTTGAACATTGAGTGACCTTTAAAGTGATCTCACTCGCATCTTCGGCGACTGCAGAGCTACCCAATGCTTCACAAGCTCTTTTCCGCATTGTGTCTACAGTGACCTAAATCCCCAGAAGTCATGATATTAACAGTCAATAAATTACACAATAGAACTACTATACAAGGTGCTGTCCATAAGTCTTTAGCCGGATTATACAGGAGTAAAACTGGAAAAAAAAAAAAATTTCCAACATTCGAAACTTCTCACATTTGTGCTGAATGCGCTGACAAGGATATCAATACATGGATGGATTTGCCATACCGCATAATCAGGACACGAACACAGATATATCCAAAACTCTAGCGACCGTGTGAGCTGACAAACCAATACTACCCACGTTTTTCTTTATTGCACGTGATATTGATGAGGCTAACAAAGACATTGATAGCGTCAGCATTGAAGACGACGACGATGATGACAACAACAACGACGACGACGATTATGATGATGTAGACGACGACAATGCCGATGATGATGATGATGATGATGATGATGATGATGATGATGATGATGATGATGATGATGATGATGATGATGATGATGATGATGATGATGATGATGATGATGATGATGATGATGATGATGATGATTGTCGTGAAATACTGAGAGTTAATGATTCCCAGATAGACGACTGTATACACCGACTAACCAGGTAGAAGAAGGGATAACAAACGAAGCAGTAAGAGTAAACAACAACGGAGTGACCAGGCACAGGTGTTTATAGGTCAAGACAGAAGGGGCCGCTTACAGCACAGGTAACCTGTCGCGTGGAAAAATTGGTTTGCGACAAAGGCAGACAGCATTATTGGATAGCATATTGCGGTCTGAATGTATGAATAATGGAAAAGTTTCAGATCTGTAATTTTCCACTAAACGGTGATAATGAAGTAGGAACTTGAGGTGTCAAGCAAGGTCAAGGACTATGCGGCAAATATGACCTATAAAGAGTGGCAACTCTTTGTGGAAGTTGAGTGTGATTCTTGGGTTTCGTGAGACAAAGGATTATGAAAAGGGTGGTGCTGCGTTCAGAAGAACGTTTGTGTATCTATTGTGCATTAGTACTCCCAATTCAGACTAGGATTATTATAAGGTATACTAGATTATAGGTTTAGCATAGGAATATAGATGTGAATTAATAGCATTTACCATTGCTTTCTATTAGTGGATAGTTTAGACTTTTTGTGAATTCATATGTCTTATGCGGGTGTTCACTTCGGAAGCCTTGTCATTATGGCTGGAGAAGGACACTTGCATAAGTAGTAGTAAGGGGCGGATGCTTATCACGGGATCTGTTATCCTTCTCCACAGGTTCAACTCTCCTAGTGAAATCAGAGAAGAGATGAAGAGTACTACACTGGAACAAATAAAGTACTTACTTAGAACCAAACAAAACATGGACATGGTTTAAGATGAAGAAATAATAAAGTTAAATCAAATACAGAACACTGTATGCTCAAACGAATATACCACTAAAACCCTTAAAAGGAAAAGATGTTAACCTGGGGCAAGCAGGGATACTTACAACTACATACGTATTGTATGCATAATGAAGAAAGAATAGACAAGTAAAACAGTGTTAGTAATAAAAGACTATAGGAAGAACAGTGACGATGTGGTGGTTTTTCGAGGTTGGATACTTACCGTCATGAAACAGATTCAGGCGCATTCATAAACTTACGGGACTTTTATTACGGTACCTTGACTCAGTGGTGAACAGTTTTTGTGGTTTCATTCAATAACGGATTTACCATCAGATGCAAGCATACGGATCATCCGGGTGAGCTCTGTCCTGTTTGATGTGCTGTCCTGTGATCTTGAAGAATGAAAGGGCGAGAAGCAAACCAGCTGATAGACATTCAGAGTTCATATCTGGCAACCACACTAGAAGAACATACCAACTACATAGACAATATCCATACATACACCAGACATAGTTTTTATAAATAAATCTTTTATCTTATCGTTGAAAGGAACTGTTGTCGGAGTATGTGTTGGGGGAATAATAGAGAGAGAGAGAAAGAAATAGATATATGGAATGGAAGACAGAAGAGAGGAGTGTAGACCAAAGTCAGTCAATAATCCCAACAGATACTAAGTTTAAAGATGTGCTTGTTGATTCCAATCTCCTCTCGGGAAATTAACAGGACATAATGGGTGGAGCGAGCGGGATACGTACATACATTATACTCATATGACCTGAAAGCATATTGGCACAGGAATAGCGGAGTACCTGCATGTTGGGACATACTGATTGGAATAAAAAGAAGTATACATTGATGACTTTTAATGGAAGGACGTCCATTGGATATATGGTGCCATTACATTTATGGTAGAAACATTTCATTAATGCTGGTGACTTTACAGTGAGAAAGTTCCAGACAGAGTGAATGTGGATAGGTGGTAAGACACATTACATACCTAGTCACACGGTCACACGTCTACATAAGTCTTTATCCTATATCTCCTCTTGTGGATGAGAGAGTGGTTGTGATGTACTGTGTGGTGTTGTAGATTAATAATATTTAATAGACATAGATAAATGATATATGTTCTAGGTAGAATAAAATTCTATAGTGAGTACTCTTTACTGCCTTGAGGGGTCTTTACTCAACGTGCTGACGTACCTTCTTGAATATGGCCACTCCTAACCTGACAACAGCGGAACTTAGGGCCAACGGAGAAGAAATTGGGTTAGCTGGATCGGAACTAACTGATTACATCCAGGAAAGAGAGCGAGAGATTCGTCAAGTGGAACGAGAAGAGCGAAAGGCCGAGTTGGAAGTGAGAAGAATAGAGGTGGAGACCAAGCGACTGGAAATGGAACAAGAGGCCAAGAAAATGGACCAGGAGACCAAGCGACTGGACATTGAACAAGAGGCCAAGAAAATGGACCAGGAGACCAAGAAACTGGAAATGGAACAGACTGCCAGGAGACAAGAAATGGAACATGAATACCGCTTGAAATAGTTAGAACTCAAGACACAAACTAAGGGGAAATAGATGCAGCAGAAGGAAGTTCTTCGTCACCTGGTGCAACCCACATGAGTGGACATGGTTACCATGCCATGAGGTTTCCCTTAGCTGTCTACGATCAGTCTAAGGAACGCTTTGACCAGTACGCATCTCGTTTTGAAGCAATGTCAGTCGCTATGGGGCTGGATAGGAGCAGGTGGGCTCTTAAATTATCCCAGGGATTAATAGGTTCGGGATTTGAGGTGTACACACGCTTACCACCAGGACAGGAAAATAATTACCAGGAATTAAAAGCCGCTTTGATGAAACATTTTGACATCACAGCACAAACGTATAGGAAGAAGTTTAGATCGTCTAGACGAGAGCCGGGAGAACTATTCGCCGCCTACAGTCTGAGGCTGAAATCCTATCTCCAGAAATGGATGGACTTGGCAGAATTCAAGAGGGATTATGAGAGTCTCGAAGAGATGATGGTGGTCGACCAGATGCGAAAGCAAATGTCGAAACCTCTCAGAACCTTCTTGGGAGAACAAGGGGCGGAACGGATTGAGGCTGTGAATAAGCTGGCGGAAAGGTTCGTGGAAGTACATGGTGAAACTGAGGAACTAAGTACACAAACCAAAGGTCAGGAGAAACCAGAGAAAAAGAAACCTAAAAACTGGGAAGGAGAAAAAATGGAACCTTATATAAAGCACCCAGAGGAGAGTTCAGAGAAGGTGAAGGTAGGAAACCAGAGCACCTCGAATTCTCAAGCGAAACGACAGTGGTCTGAGAAGTGGTGTTCATTTTGCAAGGCGGCCTCTCACAACACCAAAGACTGCAGATCGAAACCTAAAAGTTCTTACTTCGCAGCATGCAAAGTGATTCCTACATCGGTGATCACAGACAAGGCTGAGGTCGGCGAAGGAGAAAGGAACACAAAGGACACACGGAAACCTAGGAAGGGAACAGGGTGCACACACTGCCAGTCGATAACACATAATACTGTGGACTGCAGATGCAAGGCCAAACACGCCAATTGCATAACCAACCTCGAGGAATCAAAAGAGGAAGGCAAGGAAATGGTCAAGGAGATGAAAGACACTCAGGACCAAGAGAGACCACCTGTGGTTGAACTGATTGAAGTAAATGGCCAACAGGTTGCTTGTCTCTACGATACCGGTTTGGATGGGGAAGCGGTGGTGGACGCCAGATTGGTAAGCCCAGACCAATTTACAGGGGAGACCATAGAAATACAGCCGGCAATGAGGAGTGCTGTTACCATGACGCTGCCAATCGCCAAGGTGGAGATCAAATCCAGGTACGTCACGGGCATTATTCCAGCTGCTGTATTAGCTGACGCCTTATTTCCCATGATCATTGGCACTAAATATGTCTTTTTGGGGATGCCCAAACAGCCAGCCTACAAGGGAACAGTAGGCAGTGGATCTCAAGGGAAGGAAAAAGAGGCAGAGACACTATGCGACAACTCAGGGAGAGGAGAATTGCATACTGCCCAGAGGCAGGATACTACGTTGCATCCTTGCTACAGGAAGCTGAAAAGAAGTGCTGAGCCACCAGAACGGGGACAGTACTTTCTGAAGAATCAACTACTCTATCGGAGAGCTGGGAGGGGAGATAACCTGCACGAGCAGTGGGTGGTTCCAGAGACCCACCGTCCTCACATTCTTCAGAGTGGACACATCATAGGCGAGAATCGACATATGGGTGTCAGAGAGACCCTGCAGCAAATTTCCGGCCATTATTGCTGGCCAGGAATGACCGGAGATGTACGCCGGTGGGTGAAGTCTTGTTCGGAGTGCCAGAAAGCACCACCCAACAAGCGGATTAAGAGGAAACTAGCTCTTAAAGTGGAAGACAAAGTGGAAGTGTGGAGTCCAGCAGAGACCAATATACTCCAAGTAGGTGGTGTCCAAGAACATCTACAAAATACGGATCGGGGAAGAGAAGAAAAATCTCCCTAGACATCTCATTAGGAAATATGAAGAGAGATCCGGGAGCAAAGCTTCGCACTTTATGGTGATGGCAGCCATTGGGACAAAGGTTACCAGTCCAGACGAAGACCAGAGATCGCCAGTACAACATAGGAGGGCCTATGGGACAGTACGTGATAGGTCAGATTTACCCAACGACAGGAGGAGGGAAATCACAAGTCAGGGAAAGGACAAGAGTGAAAGTTTCACCGGTAACCAAGTTCAGAAGGGGTGGGTACCGTCGGGAAAAGCGAGAATTACCCAGGACTCCAACCGAAGATTGGCTGACCAGATACAATATCGCCCAAGATGGTCCTGGAAGCAAAAGTCCAGGAGATTTGGGAAAGACGACTCGGTCCATCGAGGACGAGGTGGAACATCCCCAGAGGCAAAGCCGGGGGAAACCAAGAGGACATGGAAGCAGTGTTACAATCAGGATGGGACAATCCGTCTGTATTGTGAGCCGTCGCTGACGCAAGTCGAAAGTAGGTCGACCAGACGTACAGGAGTGAGGAGCCAACACTAGTTTCAGTCGTGAGTAGTATAGTAGGGTGTCAATTAGAGCGCCTACTGGATAATGAGATGAGCCATGTGAGGACCCAATCATATCATCAACACGTGATGTTAATAGCTACTTCGCAGAAGCTCAACGCACGGTGGATGTGATGGAAGTTGTTGCGGCAACTGGACTTCACAGTGGAATACTATGGTAAGGAAAATGTAGGAGCAGATTTATTATCCAGACATCCAGATCCGGAGGAAGAAGACTAGGATTGTGGATCATGGGAATCAAACCTACAGTGAGAAAGATTCAACGCGGTCTAATCTCTTAAGAGGGGGCCTATGTCGTGAAATACTGAGAGTTAATGATTCCCAGATAGACGACTGTATACACCGACTAACCAGGTAGAAGAAGGGTTAACAAACGAAGCAGTAAGAGTAAACAACAACGGAGTGACCAGGCACAGGTGTTTATAGGTCAAGACAGAAGGGGCCGCTTACAGCACAGGTAACCTGTCGCGTGGAAAAATTGGTTTGCGACAAAGGCAGACAGCATTATTGGATAGCATATTGCGGTCTGAATGTATGAATAATGGAAAAGTTTCAGATCTGTAATTTTCCACTAACGGTGATAATGAAGTAGGAACTTGAGGTGTCAAGCAAGGTCAAGGACTATGCGGCAAAAATGACCTATAAAGAGTGGCAACTCTTTGTGGAAGTTGAGTGTGATTCTTGGGTTTCGTGAGACAAAGGATTATGAAAAGGGTGGTGCTGCGTTCAGAAGAACGTTTGTGTATCTATTGTGCATTAGTACTCCCAATTCAGACTAGGATTATTATAAGGTATACTAGATTATAGGTTTAGCATAGGAATATAGATGTGAATTAATAGCATTTACCATTGCTTTCTATTAGTGGATAGTTTAGACTTTGGTGAATTCATATGTCTTATGCGGGTGTTCACTTCGGAAGCCTTGTCATTATGGCTGGAGAAGGACACTTGCATAAGTAGTAGTAAGGGGCGGATGCTTATCACGGGATCTGTTATCCTTCTCCACAGGTTCAACTCTCCTAGTGAAATCAGAGAAGAGATGAAGAGTACTACACTGGAACAAATAAAGTACTTACTTAGAACCAAACAAAACATGGACATGGTTTAAGATGAAGAAATAATAAAGTTAAATCAAATACAGAACACTGTATGCTCAAACGAATATACCACTAAAACCCTTAAAAGGAAAAGATGTTAACCTGGGGCAAGCAGGGATACTTACAACTACATACGTATTGTATGCATAATGAAGAAAGAATAGACAAGTAAAACAGTGTTAGTAATAAAAGACTATAGGAAGAACAGTGACGATGTGGTGGTTTTTCGAGGTTGGATACTTACCGTCATGAAACAGATTCAGGCGCATTCATAAACTTACGGGACTTTTATTACGGTACCTTGACTCAGTGGTGAACAGTTTTTGTGGTTTCATTCAATAACGGATTTACCATCAGATGCAAGCATATGGATCATCCGGGTGAGCTCTGTCCTGTTTGATGTGCTGTCCTGTGATCTTGAAGAATGAAAGGGCGAGAAGCAAACCAGCTGATAGACATTCAGAGTTCATATCAGGCAACCACACTAGAAGAACATACCAACTACATAGACAATATCCATACATACACCAGACATAGTTTTTATAAATAAATCTTTTATCTTATCGTTGAAAGGAACTGTTGTCGGAGTATGTGTTGAGGGAATAATAGAGAGAGAGAAAGAAATAGATATATGGAATGGAAGACAGAAGAGAGGAGTGTAGACCAAAGTCAGTCAATAATCCCAACAGATACTAAGTTTAAAGATGTGCTTGTTGATTCCAATCTCCTCTCGGGAAATTAACAGGACAATGATGATGATGATGATGATGATGATGATGATGATGATGATGATGATGATGATGATGATGATGATTGTAAAATGATCGTGATGATGATAATAGATGAGGTAGGTGGTGAAACGTGTGACGATTATCATCATTGTGGTTCTCGTGCTAATGATGATAGCATCAACATTGAAGACGATTTTGAAGACGACGATTAGATGATACCATATATGATGACAATAGACGATAAAGATGGTGGTAAGTATGACGATCATGATTATGATGATGTTGATGATGAATGATGATGATGATAGCAATTATGTAAAATTTCGTATACTCACTTGTTCCTGCTTGAAAGATCACAGAGAATAGAACGATGAGAGCTTTGTGTCCCAGTAACAGTACAACGCTCAAACCATCGCCTCGTGCTGGATGATCCGATGAACGTCTCATGACAACAAAATGTGATACTAGAGTTACCAGTTCACAAATTTCTCCACGTAGAATCCAGTTTGATCACCGAACATGGAATTATATGATCACCACACAGTATGTCTCCATGTATTTCCGAGGTGGATAAGCTGTCTTAATACGTTTGATAGTGTCACACAAATATAAATTCTATAATCAAACATCCTCAGAATGGCACGATGTCGGAGAGAGCTTGCACCTGATGAAAATCGTTAGATTTGCTGATAATTATTTCATGTTTGATAGTAAGTGTAAACTTTGTAATAACATTAATGTATTTCAGTGTCTAGTAACGCTCTCTAAACGAAAAAAGTAAATTTAAAGTGTTTAAATGTGGTTAGATACATGAGTCATACTACATACAGAAGTATTACAACTAATGTTGAAGAAAACATTGCTGAAAATAGATGAGAGTCGGACAGTTAAGGTACTTTGGCTATATGAAGAGACAAAACTGTTGCTTTATTATGTAATTGAGGTAAAGGACTTTTTTTTCACCAATTGAGGCGTATTGTGAATCATGTGCTAGCTCCATTGTTAGACCGAGCGACACTCGATGTGTCGTGTTGTCAATATGATGCTAACCGGCTTTACCTCCTAGTTCGTTTTAATCTAACATTTTACCCAAACATAATCTGGGAAGTAAAAGGCCGGCGTAATATTAACGATGCCCTCAGCCGTCGAGTTCCGATATAAATTCTATTATAAAACCTCACAGACTGCAACAATTCCAGCGAGAGCTCGCAGGTGATACAAAACGTATTAGTTTTGCTGATAGTTATTTGTTGTAATAAAATTTTTGAATGAAAGTATAAACAGTGACATGACATTAATGTATGCCAGTGTATATTACCGCTCTCTAAAAGAAGAGGAACCAGCACATCTGCAGTTTGAAAACCATCTTTGAGAAATGTAGAGTACAATGCAGATCTGTATACATGATTCATTGACTACAGCAAGGCCTTTGAATGTGTTCAACGTCAGAAATTACAATCCCGCCACCATGGGAATTCACACATTGGCTCTAGTTCGATCCAATTCAAAACGGGTTCCAGAACATGTCGGGGGGAAGTAAAGACCAACGAGATGCCAATATCCCCCATCGACTGCCGGTTTGTCTGTGCAAGTATGGGACTAACAGCCTACACCCAGTACTCATCAAAATGTGGAAACATGCGCTTTACAGTTCGTTACATACATCTATGTACCCTAGAAACGGAACGGCACGGATGGTACTCAGTGAAAAACTTGGTTACTGGCTGCGAGAGAGACGTTGAAAAGATTTGTCCAATGATTAATGCTTGGGCTTAGCTGCTTCAAGCTAGGCGTATAGAATAAACCACAAAATCGCTATGTTGTAAAAGACTGTCAAGGGAAGATGTTAGTAATGTTATATTACTTAAAGAATTGAAACCACTGATGAGTCCCGTCGTTATCTTGCTTGTGTCCACTAGAGGGTTTTAGATAGAATGGGGACTATAAGTTGTGTCCCGGCAATTGGCATACAGTTTCCAGGCTAGTTTTCCAAATGTAATTTTATATATATCAAAACTGTAGATTAGGAAATAAATCCATATGTACTGCTCTGTTGTTTTCTAGGAAGCCAAAGTAATAGAAGCAGAAATCGGGCTCGATAGACAAATGAACAACTCGAAGCTATGATCCTGTTGTTTTGTTTTTTTTTCATTTGACGAAAGAGCCTCTCTGTAAGGAGTGTTATTTGGCTCACAGCCTACACGACACCTTTAGACAGGTGTCATCACTAGAGAGTCGAACAACACCGTTCTCTTCTACTACGTCGTTGCTAGTTCTAAAATAAACGTGTCAGATGAAAAGTATCTTGTGTAACAAATCACTTTCATTGAATATCAGAAGAGACGATTGAAACGTTATAACAAACCTGTTCTACTGAATGGCGTTGGGGTTCATTTTGGAAAGCGATGGAAAAAATTGGGAAGAACTTGAAGACAGCTGAGACGTGATTTCTGTAACGAATGTTGCCGATAGCTTGGATACGCAGAGTAACTAACAACGATTGCCTAGAAGAGGTTAATGAAAGTAGCACATAATATCAACTATAAGAAAGTAACGAAGTGGTCTTCGGGGATATACTGAGAGAGAGGTATTGGAGAA
>JACEFZ010012574.1:105000-232500 GCA_014155875.1 Cepaea nemoralis
TGTATAATTAATTCATAATTTAACATAATAAATCATGCGTAAGAAGTCTTTACTGCTTGTTGTCCTTGTTTCACATCTATATAACAGTATATAGGTTGTATATACCATTAAAATGCTTTTCTTACTGCAATTGTTTTATTGGTCTGTATGTTTGCCATCCTACAAAAAGCTGCCTTTGAAACATCGATTCTTGCTCTACTCTCTACAAGGTATTTTCCTTTAGATGTTATGGCTGTTCTGAGATAGTTGCAACGCTTCACGTGTTTAAAAATTGTTCCATCTACTTGGATGTTGCATAGTGGTATTTCTTTCTTTTTGGAGACGACCATAATCTCTGATTTCTTACAATTTAAATCTACCCGTAGCTGTTCACTTTGCAGGGACACGTTTCTACCTCTCTTCATTTCCATTTCCTGTTAAGTATACACACGGTTTTATTCCATTGAATGTATCGAATCTATAATTAGATTTTGTATGGAACACGAAATGATTTTTCTCCATCCACTTCTTCGTTCCCTGTCATCCATGTCTGATTAGCTTGGATGTTGTATGCATTGAACTTTTGAATCGATTTTTCTGCTGCTTGGTTTGCTAGTTTAGTCATGTGTACTTTGATTCAAGATGAACATTTTCAATGGTGGTAAAGAAACTTCCGGCGCGTGTGTCAGTGTTTGTATTGATCTTATCTGGTATTTCATGTGCTGTTACTTTCTGTTCACTTTTTAATAAGCAGTGTTTGTCAATTGACGGTCCCCAACACGTGATTCAAGTAGTGCGGTAAGCGGGTCTAACAAGTTGAACATGCGACTGATCTTGACTAGAACTTAGTTGAGCATCACTATCACGTCGCATGTTTCTTTCCTAACATTACTCTCGCCATGACCCACAGAGGAGACTCTCGATCTCTCTCTCTAGTGCCCCTGTTTCTGGCATGTTAATGCCCAAAGTGTTTTAATGAGTTTGTTTTTGCATGGTCGGGACAAGAACAATTATCTGACTCGAGACTCTGGTGGCCGTGAGAGATTACGAACCATAACCGCTCACGCCTATCGGCATGGCACTTGATGATGACCACGATTGTTGGCCATGTGTCGAAGTAAAACTTTGTTCCTTCAGCGGGGTAGTGCCATGATTTGCAGACGACAGGTTCGAATTCCGCGTGTTACCGGATCCATATAGGAAGCAAAAAGGGCAATACTGGAACCTGGCCCCGCAGAAGTTGGATGTGTGGCTTAACGGCACAAGATCGCAGCTCTGCTGTAAACAGGCACAACGCAATCAAGTGCGAAAAAACTCCCGGATGAACGCAGAAGAAGAAGAAGAAAAACCCGCCAAAATGCAGCCAAACCATCAAGGTATTTATCCCTTTGTCTTCCTTTTGCTCTCCTCCCATCAAGCTTGCCAGTTGTCACTAAATGTGCAAGTCCATTTCTACTCATAAAATGTCCTAAATATATTGACTGTCGCCGTCTAATTTCTCCAATCAATCTCCATTTTTCATTTGTCTCTAGCATTTTCTCAAAGACCACATTTCCACTTCCATTAGATGTTTCTCAACTTGTCGGTTAATTGTCCATGTTTCACACGCATACAACAATATGAGTTCTGTATAGCACTTCAATACTCTTTTTTTTCACTGCAGTTGACAACTTTTTGTTGGTAAGTATGTTTTCCATTTGCAGAAGGCCACCTTTGCCATGGCAATTCTTGAACTAATCTCCTCATGGCATCTTCCATGAGTGATGTTACGACTGTTCCGAGATAGTTATACTTATTCACCTGTTCAAGAATAGTTCCATTCACTTAAATGCCACAGTGTGGTATTTCTTTCTTCTTGGAGACTGTCACAAAATAAAACCGTGTGTTTAACCGGTTGATTATTATAGAGAATTTTTTGATTGAAAGGACTATCTGCCAGCGACAACTATTTTTACTAACAGAGAAAACAAATGGGTTGTCAAAATCCCAGGACAATATTTGTAGCTGCACGTGTACATCTCTAACGGATTTGGAACATTCGGTGTTGATGGTGACAGGTCCCGGCATCGCCTTGACAAGTTGGTCAACATTTGAATGCAGATGGAAGCCGTGAGATCACAGGGGCAGATGTAAAGAGGAAGTGAGTGCGCTGAATCATACATCGTTTTGACAAGTCGGATGGAAAACGGAAGTACTCAGCACGGAAGTAAACAGTCCATATGTCATATAGTTTCCGGACATCACTCAGAGGGGCAGATTGCTACTGACAGCTTGTTGAGAAAAACTCTTTGTTGGAACTCGACAGTAACTCGCTGGCTTGTTTTGGGAATCACAACCAGTGATGACAGATCTAACATGGAGGGAGCCAGAGGGGGGATGGATCCCTGACAGGGGATGATCTGCCAATGTGCCACCTGTGTGGGGGCATAAAGGATAACGTCACGTGGCCAACTTTGGTAGTTTGCCATATAAACCCGAGTTGGGACCAACTAGGGGGACTTGAAAATGCTCTAGTCGGAGTGCCAGGGCACTGCAGTGCTTAGTGGAAATAATATCTACCGTGTGTTAATTAGTGACTTAATTTTACATGTGCCTATAATGGCAGATGTAGATATGATTGATAGGACTGCAGTAGTGCCATTTAAGGTATAACCTATTATAATATTAGTTCTAATTAATATAGACTGTGGCCTTGTTAAACTATAGTGTGATGATTAGCACTGTTAGTGGAAACTAGTTAGAGTAGAATAGTGATATTAACTCTGCTAGTTAAGAATAGATTAGTGAAGTGTTGATAAGCTTTACTAGTTGAGAATTGAGTAATGAGGGATAATTGGGATCTTCCCGTAGGTGTCCCTGGTGGGCGGGGTTCCGCATTCTGTTTGCTGATTTTTTCTTTGTCATAGCCTGATTCGGCTCTAGGTGGGTAGCTAATCTGCTCTATGACTAAGTCTAGTTAGCTAAAGATCATTAAGCAAGGTGATAGGCTTACACTCAGCCGAAAGGATCAGTGACTAGTACTATCACCAGATGTGTTGTTTCTATCCTAGGTTCCCTACCAGATCCAAGGAAACTCAACAAGTTTTTGGGAAAGAATCCAATCCCATTCGGAAGAACACCAGTTCAACAATCAATAAAGTTGCATACAGAACGTAACTAAAGCTAGAAGGAAGTTGATTCACCAAAGAGAGTGATGCGTACTGATGCACCACACAGCATCAGACAGTAGTAACGAACTGAGAAACATTAAGTCTAATAATTACATAGTGTGATATAATCTCGTGTAATAGAACACAAGACATTGATACTTGAGGCTAGATAGACACGAGGGAGGATCCAGTACAGTAACAATTAACATTAATGACTGTGTACACACTACAAAGGACTTGTGCAGTTTTTTTTAAGGAACGATAGGAACGGACATTGTGTAGGGTGCAACCGGTCCATGATTAACTGTTAATACCACCGGTGTCTATTTCGGATGATCATGAAATTGGATTACCAGAGGTCTACAGAGGCAAAGCAGTATCCGGCAAGATGGTTTCGGCACTGGGTGAGATGTACATGTTCTGACGTAACGTGCTGTGGTCTATCCTTGCTGGGATCAGCTGACTGGGTTGTGGTCTGAGAGTCCGATTCTACACACTTTATAGAACACGTCACACATTTTCTTCACATACACGTCTCATATACGTTACACTTTTCTTTTAATAAATTAATCTTTATTAATTTTTAGAAGCAAGAGTTGTTGAGTATGTTGCGTTGGGAAGTATGAGAGGGGGCATAGTACGACAGTGAGAGAGTGATAGGAAAAGGTGTCCATAGTGTGTTGGACGGAAGCTGGTGGATTCTCCAGAATATTGAGAGGGAAAAAAAATATTATAATGTGGGTGTCGACTCTCCTCACTCCAGGGACGACACTTTAAAGGAGGACACGACATTATTGGGGGCTCGTAAACGTGATCTTTGGACAGCGGGATCTCTCGTAAAGGGATCTTTGGACAGCGGGATCTCTCGTAAACGGGATCCTTGGACAGCGGGATCTCCCGTAAACGGAATCCTTGGACAGCGAGATCTCCTGCAAGCAGGAACCTTTGACAGTGGGATCTTCTGACAACGGGGTCTTTTGACACGGGATCCTTAGTTATAAGAGGGAGATATCATTTTGGAGAATCCAGCTAGAGTGAATGTGGATAGGGGTTAGGACTAATATCTTACCTGTTCACACTTCACACGTCTGCATAGGTCTGTGGTCCTGATTCTACTCTTGTCACTGCGTGAATGTGCTGTGTGTGGTATATCTAGATTTATAGTACTTGTTCATATATCTGTATAGTAATTTGCAGTTATATTGTACTCGACCTGCTAGCTTACCTCTCTGTATAATGGCCACCCCTAAACTTAGCACAGCAGAATTAAAGGCAAAGGGGGAAGAAATGGGATTGGCGGGGTCTGCTCTAACGGATTACATACAGGAAGTGGAGAGAGAGTATCGTCAAGCAGAAAGGGAAGATCGAAAGGCCGAGCTGGAATTGAGAAGGATGGAATTGGAAGCTGAGCAAGCAGCTAAGAAATTGGAAGCTGAGCAAGCAGCTAAGAAATTGGAAGCTGAGCAAGCAGCTAGGAAATTTGAAGCTGAGCAAGCAGCTAGGAAATTAGAAGCTGAACAGGAAGCACAGAAAAGGGAGCACGAGTACCGGATGAGGGAACTCGAGTTGAAGAGTCAATCTAATGGAGAAACTGAGGGAGCAGTTGGAGGTTCCTCCATCCCAGGATCAACACCAGTAGGTGGACATGGGTACCATGCTATGAAGTTTCCTTTAGCGGTCTACGAGGAGGACAAAGAGAAGATTGACCAGTACCTTCAACGCTTCGAGGCTATGTCAGTTGCTATGGGTCTGGAGCGTAACAAATGGAATCTTAAGCTATCCCAGGGATTACGCGGGACCGGATACGAGGTTTATACTCGCCTGCCACCAGGACATGAGAACAATTATGACGAGTTAAAGACGGCTCTGCTGAAACGATTCGAGGTTACGTCACATACCTACCGGAAAAAATTTCGAGCAGCGAAACGAGAACCGGGAGAGTTGTTTGCCGCCTACAGTTTGCGTCTTAAATCTTATCTCCATAAGTGGATGGATTTGGCTGGGTTCGCACATGACTATGAGAGTCTGGAAGAGCTCATGGTGGTCGACCAGCTGAAGAAGCAAATGTCTAAACCTCTCAGGACGTTCCTGGGAGAACAAGGAGCGGAACGTATTGACCTCGTGACTAAATTAGCAGAACGGTTCGTCGAGGTACATGGGGAGGCAGGGGAAAACCTTTCCACCAACTCCAAAAGTCAAGAGAAACATGACAAGAAGAAAGCCAAAAACTCAGGAACCAAAAAGTGGGAACCTTATGTGCAAAAATCAGAGGATAGTTCAGAGAAGAAGAAGGAGGGAAGCAAGAGCACTTCAAGCTCTACACCTAAACGACCGTGGTCGGAGAAGTGGTGTTCAATTTGTAAGTCACCCTCTCACAATACGAGGGACTGCAAATCGAAGGCTAAGAACCCTCACTTTGCAGCATGTCAAGTGACTTCCAAGGAGGTTGTCACGGAAAATGCCAAGGTCAACAAGGAAGCTCGCCACCAGGAGAGCTCACTCAAGTCCGACAATAGAAAATCTAGGACAGGGAAATGGTGCAACCAATGCAAGTCAAACACGCACAATGCTATTGACTGCAGGGGAAAGACAGGAGACACTCAATTCGTCGTGTGCTCAGGGAAACCTAAGGTGGAGCCCACCGAACAGGTCGAGGCCGAGGAAGAGACTCCAGACCAGGAAAAACCACCTGTAGTGGAATTGGTAGAGGTTAACGGTCGTCAAGTGGAGTGTTTATACGACACAGGACTGGACGGGGAGGCCGTGATTTCTGCGGATCTGGTACATCCAGAACAATTCACAGGTGAAACCTTGGATATACAGCCTGCACAGAAGAGTGCTGTAACCATGAAGTTGCCCATTGCTAATGTGGAGATTCGGTCAAGGTACGTCACCGGCACCATCAAGGCCGCTGTATTGACCGATCCCATTTTTCCAGTCATCCTAGGTTGCCGGTATGTCTTTCTGGGAATGCCCAGGGAGCCAATCCATATGGGAGCAATGCAGACTCGCTCTCAGACGAAAACGGAAGAGGCAGACGCAATTGTGACTAACCCAATGCCGGGGGAGCTACGAACTGCCCAGAGTGAGGATGATACTTTACGTCCTTGCTACAAAAAGCTGCAGAAAAGTGCTGATCCACCAGGACGGGGGCAGTACTACATGAAGAATAGGATACTCTACAGGAGAGCAGGAAGGGGAGACAACCTATACGGTCAGTTGGTCGTCCCGAAAGCTCACCGGTCCCAGATTCTTCATATGGGGCATACCATCTCCTTTAGTGGACACATGGGTATTGCCGCCACCATGCAGCGGATTTCCTGCCACTACTATTGGCCGGGAATGACAGATGATGTGCGTCGGTATGTGAAGTCATGCCCTGAGTGCCAGAGGGTGGCACCGAAACACTGGACAGCACCGGTGGTGTTGGGTGAGATGCCCATCATGAACTCTCCTTTCGAGAGGGTAGCCATCGATATCGTGGGTCCACTTCCCAGGACTAGGAAGAGGAACATGTATATACTCACAATGGTGGATTGCTGTACAATGTGGGGTGAGGCTATACCGTTGACCACGATTGACTCGAAAAGAGTGGCGGACGCACTGATGGAGGCCTTTACCAGATTAGGCTTTCCGGATCAAATTCTGACGGACAATGGATCTCAGTTTTGTGGAAAACTCATGGAGGAGGTATTTAGGGTGTTTCACTCTAACCACATACATACCAGCCCTTACCACCCTCAAGCCAATGGACAAGTAGAGCGTTTCAACGGCACGTTGATGACAATGCTCAGGAAACTAGCGCAGGAAAAACCTGATAGGTGGGATGAATATATCCCAGCAGCACTCTTTGCCTATCGGGAAGTTCCTCATGGCTCAACAGGACTACCACCCGCTACGTTGCTGTTTGGTCGTCCAATCAAAGGACCGTTGGAAGCCATGTTGAGGAGTTGGACTGAAGAGGGGACGTCAGAAGAAGTGATCTCATCCTATCAATACGTGGAGGAACTGAAAGAAAAACTCCACAAGGGATGGACTCTGGCAAATCAAAACTTGAAAAAGGCCAGGAAAAGACATGCGGCTTACTACAACCGTAGGTCTAAAGAAAGATCTCTAGAGGTGGGAGATAAAGTCTTGTTGCTACTCCCAACGGGAAACAACAAACTGGAGATAGGTTGGCAAGGACCATTTCCCGTGGAAAGGGTGATATCCAGAACCAACTATCAGATCCGGATCCGGGGAAAGTCGAAGATTTTCCATATCAATCTCTTGCGGAAATACGAAGAGAGACCCGGAGACAAGGCAGCTCACCTCATGGCAATGGCAGTTGCAGTGGAGACAGAAGTGGGAACCAGCGAGGGCAGGGAATATCCCTTGGTACACCAGGAAACCTATAGGGATGTGCAAGTGAACCCTGATCTGACCTCCCAGGAGAGGGAAAGGATAACCCAGGTTCTCAAGTCTCATAAGGAGATACTGACTGATAAACCAGGACGAACGAGGTTGGTTGAGTTCGAGATGACTTTGACCACACAGGAGCCTGTTCGCCAAAAGGTTTACCCAGTGCCATTCTCTAAAGAAAAGGCCCTGGAGGAGGAAATACAAAAACTGCTGGAGGATGACGTGATTGCACCATCCACATCCCCATACAATGCAGGGGTAGTTTTGTTACGCAAACCAAGTGGAGAACACAGGTTGTGTATAGACTACCGACTTCTGAACAGTCACACACAATTTCAGGTGGAACCTTTGCCGAATCCAACTCAGTTATTCGCTAGGCTCCATAAGGCTCGGTACTTTTCAAAGGTGGATCTGAGTCGGGGGTACTATCAGATACCAGTCAAACCGGAGATTCGACCACTGTTAGCTTTCAGTACACCCAGTGGACACTACGAATTCAAGGTCATGCCCTTTGGACTCAGCAATGCACCTAGTGTGTTTACACGCATGATGAGGACTTTACTAGATCCGTTACAGGATCCGTCCATCATCTCATTCATGGATGATATTCTGATTTCCAGTGACAGCCTTGGATGACCACTTACAATCCTTGGAGAGAGTGTTTAATAGGCTCAAGGAAGCAGGGCTTACTGCTCGTCCAACCAAGTGCATGATTGGTTACCAGACTCTGGAATTTCTAGGTCACACCATCACTCCAGGACACATTGTTCCAGAAGAGAAGAACCTGGAGAAAATCAGAAATGCACCAAGGCCAAAAACGAAGAAGGATGTGCGATCTTTTCTCTCGTTGTGTGGGTTCTACCACAAATTTATCCCACATTTCACTGAACTGGGAGCTCCGTTGACGGAAACCTTGAAAAAGGGATTCCCGGATCAAATCATTTGGACACCAGAATGTGAGAATGCCTATAGTCAGTTAAAGGAGGCCTTGGTCAGCAAACCTGTATTACAGCTCCCTGACCTTTCCAAACAATTTGTGTTGAGAACAGATGCGAGTGCGATTGGAATTGGAGCCGCTTTGTTACAGGAAGGAAAAGACGATGCTTCGGTTTTGCAACCTGTGGCATACGCAAGTAAGAAACTTCTACAGGCGGAGAGGAATTATTCAACCGTCGAGAGAGAGTGCTTGTCCCTCGTATGGGCAGTGCAAAAATTTCAGCCATATTTGTATGGAGTTAAGTTTCGGGTCCAGTCGGATCATCAGCCCCTGATGTTCCTGGCTACTTCTCAGAAGCTCAACGCACGTTTGATGCGGTGGTCGTTGTTACTTCAACCTTATAATTTCACCGTGGAGTACATTCCTGGGAAGGAAAATGTTGGAGCGGATTTCTTGTCAAGACACCCAGCTCCTGAAGAAGAAGAATGAATCATATGGATTAAACTCACGGTGGAGAAGAGTGAGATGGACTACTCTCTTAGGAGGGGGCCTATGTCACAAAATAAAACCGTGTGTTTAACCGGTTGATTATTATAGAGGATTTTTTGATTGAAAGGACTATCTGCCAGCGACAACTATTTTTACTAACAGAGAAAACAAATGGGTTGTCAAAATCCCAGGACAATATTTGTAGCTGCACGTGTACATCTCTAACGGATTTGGAACATTCGGTGTTGATGGTGACAGGTCCCGGCATCGCCTTGACAAGTTTGTCAACATTTGAATGCAGATGGAAGCCGTGAGATCACAGGGGCAGATGTAAAGAGGAAGTGAGTGCGCTGAATCATACATCGTTTTGACAAGTCGGATGGAAAACGGAAGTACTCAGCACGGAAGTAAACAGTCCATATGTCATATAGTTTCCGGACATCACTCAGAGGGGCAGATTGCTACTGACAGCTTGTTGAGAAAAACTCTTTGTTGGAACTCGACAGTAACTCGCTGGCTTGTTTTGGGAATCACAACCAGTGATGACAGATCTAACATGGAGGGAGCCAGAGGGGGGATGGATCCCTGACAGGGGATGATCTGCCAATGTGCCACCTGTGTGGGGGAATAAAGGATAACGTCACGTGGCCAACTTTGGTAGTTTGCCATATAAACCCGAGTTGGGACCAACTAGGGGGACTTGAAAATGCTCTAGTCGGAGTGCCAGGGCACTGCAGTGCTTAGTGGAAATAATATCTACCGTGTGTTAATTAGTGACTTAATTTTACACGTGCCTATAATGGCAGATGTAGATATGATTGATAGGACTGCAGTAGTGCCATTTAAGGTATAACCTATTATAATATTAGTTCTAATTAATATAGACTGTGGCCTTGTTAAACTATAGTGTGATGATTAGCACTGTTAGTGGAAACTAGTTAGAGTAGAATAGTGATATTAACTCTGCTAGTTAAGAATAGATTAGTGAAGTGTTGATAAGCTTTACTAGTTGAGAATTGAGTAATGAGGGATAATTGGGATCTTCCCGTAGGTGTCCCTGGTGGGCGGGGTTCCGCATTCTGTTTGCTGATTTTTTCTTTGTCATAGCCTGATTCGGCTCTAGGTGGGTAGCTAATCTGCTCTATGACTAAGTCTAGTTAGCTAAAGATCATTAAGCAAGGTGATAGGCTTACACTCAGCCGAAAGGATCAGTGACTAGTACTATCACCAGATGTGTTGTTTCTATCCTAGGTTCCCTACCAGATCCAAGGAAACTCAACAAGTTTTTGGGAAAGAATCCAATCCCATTCGGAAGAACACCAGTTCAACAATCAATAAAGTTGCATACAGAACGTAACTAAAGCTAGAAGGAAGTTGATTCACCAAAGAGAGTGATGAGTACTGATGCACCACACAGCATCAGACAGTAGTAACTAAATGAGAACATAGTCTAATAGTTACCTAGTGTTATATAATCTCGTGTAATAGAACACAAGACATTATACGTGAGGCTAGATAGACACGAGTGAGGATCAATCACATTAACAATTAACATTAATGACTGTGTACACACTACAAAGGACTTGTGCAGTTTTTTTTAAGGAACGATAGGAACGGACATTGTGTAGGGTGCAACCGGTCCATGATTAACTGTTAATACCACCGGTGTCTATTTCGGATGATCATGAAATTGGATTACCAGAGGTCTACAGAGGCAAAGCAGTATCCGGCAAGATGGTTTCGGCACTGGGTGAGATGTACATGTTCTGACGTAACGTGCTGTGGTCTATCCTTGCTGGGATCAGCTGACTGGGTTGTGGTCTGAGAGTCCGATTCTACACACTTTATAGAACACGTCACACATTTTCTTCACATACACGTCTCATATACGTTACACTTTTCTTTTAATAAATTAATCTTTATTAATTTTTAGAAGCAAGAGTTGTTGAGTATGTTGCGTTGGGAAGTATGAGAGGGGGCATAGTACGACAGTGAGAGAGTGATAGGAAAAGGTGTCCATAGGCTGATGGAGTGTGTTGGACGGAAGCTGGTGGATTCTCCAGAATATTGAGAGGGAAAAAAAATATTATAATGTGGGTGTCGACTCTCCTCACTCCAGGGACGACACTTTAAAGGAGGACACGACAGAGACGACCATGATCTCTGTGGTCTTTCAATTCCAAACTTAGTTTCTCACTGCGTATAATAACCTCATCCACCAAATGTTGCAAATCCTGCTTGTTGTCAGCAATCAATACTGTACCGTCCGCATATCTTATATTATTGATGTTTTGTCCTCCGAATGCAACTCCTTTCATACCCACTAAGTTTCTCATAATATTTTCACTATAAAGGGAGAAAAGATCTGGAGACATTATACATCCCTGTAGCACACCTTTCCTGATAGGCTGGAATTGACCCATTTCATTTTAAATTTTTATGTCAGCTGTTTGTTTCCAATAGATGTTTTTATAACTCTAAGATCTTTTCCATCCAATTGGAGGTCTGCCAGCATTATAATCGTGTCAATATGCCTTACTCTATCTAAAGCATTCATGTTATCAATGTAGTAAAGAGGAAGGTCTGTTTTGACTTCTATTGAATGCTTATATACGGTTCACACAGCATTTGTAGCACCTTTTCTTTCTACAGACCCACACTGTTCTTCAGTTTTTCTAGTTTTATTTCTAGTTTTCCTTCCAACCCTGGACATGATGATCCTTAGTAAAATCTTTGGGATGTGACTCATTATGCTGATTGTTCGATGTTGATCACATTCCAAAGCTCATGACTTAATTCGGAACTATACTCCTATACACATTAACAACACGGTTCCATCGCCCAGCTATTGAGTTGAGTGCGTGGAGAGACAATGTGAGCTGTGAATTTCGTGTAGAGTGCCTTTACATCTGTCCGCGGTTGTTTGTAGCGCAAACTGCATGTTCAGGAAAATGGTGACCGACTGGTCATTGAACTAACTGGGTTGCCTTATGCAGTAATGTGTGGCTGCTGGTTTTCTAGTTACCGCTGCTTCCATCGATGATAAACTGTATTTTTTCGTGACGAACTTTTGTGTTGGCATTCTTCAGCGGCATTTTGCAAAGTATATCTGTGCGGGTTGTAGGTTTGTCGAGACTCCTGTCTGTTCCACTTTTCACATCGGGTAGTGAGGGACATTTTGTGTGATATTCACTGGCCCAGGAACGGGGCATAATAAGGCGATACCTTTGCTGTGAAGTTTGAATCGCGACTAAATAACTGACCTTTACAACTATGCACCTTTAAATATACGTCTTCTTCAGTCATGCTTATCATCCTGAGCCGACATCTATAGAATAGGGACAGAATCGGTACGCAGCCATTTGGTAACATATCACGATTGCCTTCAGACAGCGTTCCGCGAAAAGCAATATCGCTCAGTTACAAATACAACGGGGGGAAATAGCAAAGAGTATCCGCTAAAGTTGGATAAGTTGCATTGCAAAAATAATATACATCACAGTGTATGAGATGTGCAAAGCAGAGCACGTTTCAGAATTCCTTTCGTGTTATCTTGTCTCTGTTGCGAAGGGGGTTCGTGCGCATTTCACAATCCCGTATACACCTTTCGAAACACAGCTGCGGGCGATTTGAAAGCAGACCGCCTTAAGTTGCTTTTCATGCAATGATATGAATGTCGGTTGATCAGAAAGCAATGGCAAACTACTGAACGAAAACTTGCCAAGAAATCACAAACAGCTCAAAACAACTGTGAACGATTGCGACGTCCTGTTAAGGATGTGCAACTACTTCTAACTCTATTCAGATTTGAATACAACCCGAAATAGGAGAAAAACAATGTGGGTTTGTATAAGGCAAGGGCACAGTCAATGCTGTGTGTATACTGAGAACAGTAATTGAACGTTCTATAGAAGTAAACAAAGATCTATATCTTTGCTTTATTGACTACACAAAGGCTTTCGATAAAGTGAGACATGTCGACATGATAAGGATGCTTGAAGATCTACAAATTGATGGAAAAGACCTTAGACTTCTAAAAAAACATAAATTGGAAACAACAAGCTGCCATCAGAACTGATAACAATGCAGGTCAATATCAACCTATTAAAAGAGGTGTGAGACAGGGATGTGTAATGTCTCCAGATCTTTTTTCCTTGTACAGTGAAAATATTTTCAGAAATATAGTAGATATGGAAGGAATCAACATTGGGGGACGATATAACATTAGATATGCAGATGATACAGTCGTGGTCGCAGACAATGAACAAGACCTGCAAAATTTAGTAGATGCGATTGTTGCACGCAGTGAACAACTAGGGTTAGAACTGAATATTAAGAAGACACAGATTATGGTCGTCACTGGGAAGAGGGAAATACCACAGTGTAATATACGAGTAAATGGGAATATTTTTAAGCAAGTGAATCGATACAGTTATCTAGGCACAGTCATAACATCTGATGGGAGATGCTTTAAGAGATTATAACAAGAATTGCCATTGCGAAGGTAGCTTGTTGCAAGATGAAAAACAAACTGAACAATAAAAAGATATCAATTGAAACGAGAAAAAGAGTGTTGAAGTGCTACATAGAACCTATACTTTTGTATGGATGTGAAGCGTGTACAATAAGCAGTCAAGCTGAAAAACAGCTGGTGGCTGTGGAAATGTGGTTTCTAAGGGAAATGCAAATAATACCATGGATAGACAGAAAAACCAATGAAGATCGTAAACTGATTAGAGACATTAGACGTAGACAGTCAAAATTTTTTGGGCATGTTATGAGAAGAAATGAATTGGAGAACTTGGTGACGACTGGCAAGATCGAAGGGAACAGACCAAGGGGAAGACCGAGAAGTAAATACCTGAATGGCTTAGCCACGTGACATGGTCGAGACAGGAAAACCGAGCTGATCCACGACTCTGGTGATCGAGTGAGATGGTAGAACATGACCGCCCACGCTTATCGGCATGGCACATGATGGATGGATGGATTCAGATTTGTATTTATGACATTGAACATTAGTCACTGCTGCAGTTGACAATATTCTCCAAATGTGTCCGAAATGTATTTTCATTATTTAGATTCGCCGGACAAGTTTTCTACAGCGCGAATACAATCATGAGATAAACCAAGCGTGAAAGTTGGAAGATAGAATATTAATAAATTGTATTATCTTCATGACACAGGGCTTACAAGACATAAAAAAATGATAATGATATTCTTTGGTCATATCTGATCATGCATTCATGTGTGATATGAGTAGGCGGCATCCAGCGGCCAGCCAGACATTCATTTAGGCGGGTTCTTTTCTCGTTTCCTAGTTCAAATTATGTAGCTTAAAACCGGTGACTGCCACTCCCCGCGTTGTGTGGTCGTTCACCAATGGTGAAGCTGGAGTGTCATCATTGGGACGCGGACCTGGGGAAGTATGTTTGAAGAACGGTTAACATGCATAATATCCTCCACATGAACATCATTGACCGACATAATGGAATGACAAAGGCCAGCACAGTTTGGTTTCAATAACAACATAGGAGTGACCATACAAGTGTTCAGATCAGCACTAGAATGTCTTGGGAGCCATGGTTGCCATTATTAAGTTAATTATTTTATGTCCAACTCAATGTTCCTTATCAATTTCCATTGGTATTCTGTATTAATACCGTCGAAGGTCTTTTCAAAGTCCACAAATCCAAAATGGAATGACGAGTTCAGTTTAATGCATTGTTCTGTTTTTTATGCGTAACGTAGCTATCAACTCAGCGCAGGATCTGTTTGGTCGATATGCTGACTATTCATCCTTGAGTCAATAAAAAATTCCTTTATCTCGCACCAATTATGTTGCTTATTTTTTTTTTCTCAGGAACAGACAATTTCATTATTCATCTTTAATTTTCGCACTTCTGCAGGTCCTCTTTCTTTGGAAGTTTCACCAGACATCCTTCTGTCCAGTATGCTGGTACAGGTATTTTGTTGGCTGCCCATACTCTGCTAAATAATGTGTGTGGTAATTCAACTGAAGTGTTTTAATAGCTTTAATAGCTTACGCTGGAATACCATCTGAACCAGCATCTTTCCCGTGCTTCAGACATGTAACTAACTACGTACTACTATTGACGTCTAAATTAAGTAAAAGTAAGGGATCCTTATACACGCATTGATGCGTATTTGGGTATATGGTTTTAGGCCCGTTTTTTCTTTTCTTTTTTGCATAGATCAATGAGTACTCAATGATAAATGTGCTCGCTGTTCGTCTATACCTCCCAGGAACGTATCTCCTGCTATCGTTTGTAGGCTGAATCAACATAAGAGCCCATATCAATTGTTTTTTATAATACCTCTATGAGGGTTTAAACATATGACCACGGTCCGGCAGCATGCGTGCTGCCCACATAGTTACCGCGGCTCCCGGTTTAAATGTACTAGAAACTAAAAAGACACGCAATATGTCCCTTAAAATATACAGGGTGCAAATATACGAAACAAAATCATTGCACACTCACCCATTGATAACAAATACTATTAAAGTTCTTCTTCTTCTTCTTATAGTCCATGTAGTGTGGTGTTTGTGATCATGTCTTTCCCCAATCATCTATCTCGTGTACACCATTATAATTAATTGCATTAAAATAAATAGAAGCAAATAATGCCTCGAGTGATACAAGCTGCCACTGGTGAGAAACACTGGCTAGCGGATACTATTCTTCCAAACGCAATCAGCTAGCGCCATAACCGTATTCATGGCATCTATTATGCAAGCGCTTTGTGAGCATCATAAACAACATTGGCTTTATTAGGGCAATGATATCCACCAGAAGGAATCAGGCCAACATCAAATGTGCCGTCTCAAGTAAAGATAAAATGCGAATGGACAGATGGACAGTAACGAAACAAAATCTGCCAAAGTTAAGAGATGTATTATTTATTGTGTTATATTATCGTGTCCACTTGTGTTAATAATTTTGTTTACATCCATGTGTTGCATGCTGGATTTTATTATCACGCTAATTCTTTTGCTGTTCTTTCTCCTACCCAACAATAGCCATTTATATCAACTGTGAAGCGCCGAAAGCTTGCCATGATTTGTCATATCACACTTCACTGATGCTTTTCACAATCAAACTTTCACAAAATACGAGTTAAAGTAGTTAAAGGCAAACGGAGAATATAAAGACAGAGAAAATGAGAAAATCGCAAAGCTAGAACAACAAAAAATGAACAGTTCACAATATTCATGCTCATGTGCTATGAATAGACAAAAAAGGGAACATGTAAAGTAGTGCCTTCCTTTTCGGCACCTTTAGCGTATTAGATAGTTGAAAAGAGCACTCTTTTTACAGCGTTGAGGCGTATTGGGAAAAATTGCTATCCCCTTATTTGTGTAGACTCATCGGCAGTCGATTGGTGATATGGTCAATATCATACCGGCCGTTTTTACTTCCCGAGACATTTCCAATTGCATATTTTAAGTTAGCTCGACACGGAAGCACAAGTTAATTTTTTTTTTTTTATCTGCCTCGATGCGAATTCAAACTCATGACCACCGGGGCGGCAGGCAAGCGTGCTAGTCAATACGTCATAGCGGTTCCCATGGGTATATGGTGCTAGTCTCATATTTCATGGTACGCTCGGAAATCGACAAGAAATATGGTGATTATGACTCCGATCGCCTTTGCTTCAAAGAATACTTCCTGGTACCTCTTTTATGCACAGATCATTTTTTGTCATCTTATCCGAGGAGATTCGAACTCACGACTGCCAAGTCGGGAGACAGGTGTGTTACCAATGCGCTAGCGAGACTCCCATAAACTGACTATACTCATGGAAACAGCAGGTTACTCCCATAAACTGTCTATACCCGTGGATACAGGCAGGTTACTTCCATAAACTATCTATACCTGTGGATACAGGCAGGTTACTCCCATAAACTGTCTATACCCGTGGATACAGGCTTTTTACTCCCATAAACTGTCTATACCCGTGGATACAGGCTTTTTACTCCCATAAACTGTCTATACCCGTGGATACAGGCAGGTTACCCACATAAATTGTCTATACCCGTGGATACAGGCAGGTTACTCCCATAAACTGTCTATACTCGTGGATACATGTAGTTTACTTTCATAAACTGTCTATATCCGTGGATACAGGCTTTTTACTCCCATAAACTGTATATACCCGTGGATACAGGCAAGTTACTCCCATAAACTGTCTATACCCGTGGATACAGGCAGGTTACTCCCATAAACTGTCTATACCCGTGGATACAGGCAAGTTACTCCCTTAAACTGTCTATACCCGTGGATACATGCAGGTTACTTCCATAAACTGTCTATACCCGTGGATACAGGCAAGTTACTCCCATAAACTGTCTATATCCGTGGATACATGCAGGTTACTCCCGTAAACTGTCTATACCCGTGGATACAGGCAAGTTACTCCCGTAAACTGTCTATACCCGTGGATACAGGCAGGTTACTTCCATAAACTGTCTATACCCGTGGATACATGCAGGTTACTTCCATAAACTGTCTATATCCGTGGATACGGGCTTTTTACTCCCATAAACTGTATATACCCGTGGATACAGGCAAGTTACTCCCATAAACTGTCTATACCCGTGGATACAGGCAGGTTACTCACATAAACTGTCTATACCCGTGGATTCAGGCGTGTTACTTCCATAAACTGTCTATACCCGTGGATACAGGCAGGTTACTCACATAAACTGTCTATACCCGTGGATACAGGCAAGTTACCCCCTTAAACTGTCTATACCCGTGGATACATGCAGGTTACTTCCATAAACTGTCTATACCCGTGGATACAGGCAAGTTACTCCCGTAAACTGTCTATACCCGTGGATACATGCAGGTTACTCCCGTAAACTGTCTATACCCGTGGATACAGGCAGGTTACTCCCATAAACTGTCTATACCCGTGGATACAGGCAGGTTACTTCCATAAACTGTCTATACCCGTGGATACAGGCAGGTTACTCCCATAAACTGTCTATACTGGTGGATACAGGCGTGTTACTCCCATAAACTGTCCATACCCGTGGATACAGGCAGGTTACCCCCATAAACTGTCTATACCCGTGGATACAGGCGTGTTACTCCCATAAACTGTCTATACCCGTGGATACAGGCAGGTTACTTCCATAAACTGTCTATACCCGTGGATACAGGCAGCTTCAACTATCAGTTTGCTATGTATAAGTGCTACATATTTGTATAAAGCTAACTCCGTGGCGAAGGCGTTAAGGTCGCAGTTCGTGATCCCGCATACCCCTTTCAAAACACGACTGCGGGCGATTTGGCAGCAGACCGCCTTGCATTGTTTGTTTTTTTACGAAATGGTATGGTGTCGGTTGTTCAGAAAGCAATGGCAAACTACTGAATATAAACTTTCCAAGCGATTACAACAGCAAAAAATGCTGGTGTTGACTGCGACGTCCTGTGAAGGATGTGCAACTAATTTTTTAATAAGTGTTTATTCACAAAAGGAGAGGTAGCCACGTCCATTGTGAACTGTTTGGATCTTACCTAGTTCCCCCAGCTCCTATCCAGCTAGTCGGGCATGCCTCCAAGAGTCTACCCGTGCAAGACATCGCCACTTCGCCGCCCTCTGGCAAAGCCTCTGGATGATCGGTTACACGACGTTGAACTATATAACTAGAGAGACGTCTCCCTTTAATAGTGCACACAGCTGCCTGCGGGTGAGGCGTGGGATCTATTTATTCTCCACGACTTTGAAGACAGGTGTGTCAAGCCTGGTATCGGGCTCCATATTGCACTAGGAACAAAACTAACGTACTTACACTTGCCACGAACTAATTATAGCCAATGTGGACATGAAAATGCATGATACAGAGGATCGATCTATTCTTGGAGACTTTGAAGTCAAGAGTTGGTGCAGCCTGGTGTCTGTCTTTAGGAAGGACCAGTGACTAAAAGGTACTATACGTACTACACTTTCCAGAAAGCTAATCATAGCCGATATGGGCATATGCCGGTGCATGAGGCAGAGAAGCTAACGAAGAACCGAGTCTTCAGGCAGGCTGTGGTAAGAGAGACATTCCGCAAAGAATTTGATTCTTAATGATTATACGTATTTATATTCATTTGCGTTAAATATTTAATTAACTGTAATATCTTTTAAAGATGAAAGAGAAACCGGGGATTTTAATCGGGGGTTATAATATAAACAATATACGCTATGCAGACGGCACAGTATTGGTAGTCGCCATATTGCTGCTGTTCCATGATAATAGACTTATATGAACTCCAACCAAAGTATATCTCGGCTCGCTTCGATAAATCAACAACAGAAATATAACAAAGATGATGATAAAGACTTCTTTGATGTGAGTCTCACAAAACTGTCGTTTAATAAGTTTTATAGCATGTAAAGATTAATGTGTCCAATAATTACTATGCAGCCCTTGCAGTGCCTGTTATACCAGGTCCGCAGCAAGTCTTATTAGTAGCTGACAATAATAAACAAAAGGTTCACAAACCTTATCCTTGCCACCGTTGACATACGAAGCTATACGTCCTCTAAGAATATCAGCAGCAGAGTTGATCCAGAACACCAAAAACAGAGATATGTGGAGAGACATGAACGCCTACTCCAGCTGGCATTGCACTTGATGATGATGATGATTTAAAAACTCGATCGTGATCATCCACCTATGCAATACAATTGTAAGGAGTTTCTAGCTGGATGTCAATTAAGAAAATGTTGACAATACAATGACCACACTGAAATGTGCAGGAAAGTAAAAACGGTTTAAAGTGACGTTATTCTGCTTCGTTTCCCATGCAGCTGAAAAGTTTCGGTCGAATTGTACTTGAAAATGAAAACTTGCAATCGCAATCACTTGCCTTAAACAATCGGGAAAAAATCGATTGTCAAATCACACTTGGATAAAAGCACAAAATTGTAAAATTATATTTGTCAGTGCCTTCCATCTATCCATCATGTGCTATACCGATAAGCGTAGGCGGCCATGTTTTGCCTTCTCACCCGACCACCAGAGTCGTTGCCTTAGCATTTATTTTAATGAATTTTGGTATACAGACATAGAGAACTTTGCTGATCGCAGAAGCGTGTGTACTGTGTTATGATTCTCTTTGTGTAGTCCATAGCGCCCTGGTTCGTGTAACAGTTAGTGTGTTGTGCTGACAATGATATAAGCGCGGTCGGACGAGCGTTCGATATGAGCTCTCGTCGTTTGCTGCAAGATAGAAAGACTGGCCATCGATTCCTCCGGGCACTAAGACTATGTGATGATCCTAACACATCACATACCCACAATTATACACATACACACATACTCACACTGTAACTTAGTATATATGTAATTGTAATATTTTCGTCGTGGCTTAGAGGTTATGACTTTTCTCCGTAATCTCGTATACTCTCGTAGTTAACGTGATGACGGTGAGAATCAGCAGTGGTTCGAATCGCATCGGTAACTTACGGGGTATGTGAGCCGGCCGCTCAGAAAGCAATGGCAAACTACTGAGCGTAATCTTGCCAAGAAATCAACATGCAGCTGAAAGATGCTGGTGTTGACAGCGATGTCCTGTAAAGGATATGCAAAAAATATATATATATATTTTCGTCACTTGAAACGTCAGGAACGTTTGGTGAGAACAATCATGAGGGGTATATGTCCGGGTACGAGCGAACGAACAAACTTTGTTTTCAAAGGGTTAAGAATTGGGCACGCAGGCCCGTTTAACACGCTGCCCTTCCGTTACTCTCTTTCATACATTATTTCATCCATACATCATTGGAGGCTAACTGAGAACAACAACAATATAAATGATACATGGTAGATGTAAATGATTGGTAGAGAGGAAGAGGAAGGCCAAAGAGAAGATGGATGTAGGATGTGGCAGATGATCTCCAGATAGGTGTGTCGTACGCGGGACATTTTGCTTATTACTGAGAAGTTTTCCTTAATGTTGTTATGAGAGCAAGGTTCTGCAAAGGACATGCTACTGAATGAATGTAATTGTATGGGTGTGTGTTTGCAGTTTGCGTGCTGCTGACGAAAGCTTTGTGTGCAATGTCCATTTTATAACTTGTGATCGCGTTATAGTAAAGTTTACCATCGACTTTTCGTTTTGATGATTCATTCACATAACCACAGCCCATTTCTCCACCGGAGTTTTGGTGTGGAAAAGACTGCAGTATTTGTTGACGTACCCGTGTGGAATACACACCGGAGACACATTTTATTTGCTTTCACAAACCTCAGACTCTAGTTTGTTTGATTTCGTTCTCTTTCGTCTGAACACTAGTTTTCTGCGAACTTTTCTTTTTATTTTGAAAATTATTTAAATATCTTTATCCTCCAAACGACATGTAGCATACAGCCGAGAATCTTCGTTTTCCGGTGCTTTCGTATTTCATTGATATCAATTATGAATGGAATTCCGTTATCCTTTTCTCAAGTCATGTTTCAAATTGTCAACTGCTCACCGATATCCCAGGTGAATCAAAATGAACTTCTTGTCTCCGGGGAAAGCATCCAAGCACAACTTGTAATGTTTTCATCAGGGTGTACATACTTACCTCGTTCTGCCTTCATAACTAAGTAAATAACAGATCTTTTTTATCTCGCATTTAGGTTACTGAGCATAACGTGGTAGCTTCATATTTGTATACACTATTTATACTCAATGAGTGTAATAAGTCACTATAATTCTGGTCGACTTGGCTTCCTAGTACATTTTCTGGTACAATTTTACGATGTGTCGGCCTGATCTCCCAGATCAATTTTTAAAATCTGCCTTGATGAGAATTCGAACCTATAACCTGCGGGCCGGCAGGTAAGCGTGCTAGCCACTGCTTTAATGTGTCACCTCTGCCTTTCATAGATGGACTATAATTTATTTACATCAATCAATCAATCAGGTGCCGTCTCCACAATGAAGGTTGGCTGCAATGGATCTCCAACACTGTATGTCTCTCACCTTGGCTGTACATTCTGCCAGGCTTATGTTCGTCCATCTCTTGATGTTATCTTCTCACTTGTATCGTTGTCTACCTCTTGCTCGCGTGTCCTCAACCTTGCCTTCCAGTATGGTTTTATAAGAGTATTATGTCTTTTAACGTAGCCGAAATATTTCACTTGCTTCCTCTTTATGTCTTTCATCAACTATCTCTTCATTCCCAGTTTTTCTAGAACCTCTGCATTTGATTGTTTTTGTTTCCATGAAATACGTCATATTCATCTGTATATCCATATCTTCAGGGCTTCTATGCGACTTTCTAGTTGCTTGTTCAATGTCCAGGCTTCCGCGCCATACAGTAGTGTTGAATATACGTAGCATTTGACAATTCTCATTTTAGTGCTTTATTAATCTCTCTAGATGTTAATACTGATTTCATACCGTTTAAAGCATTTTTGGCCATTCGTTTTCTCCTTTTGATTTCTATTTCACTTCTGCCATCATCTGTTATTATATGTCCAAGATAAGAGTAACTTGTTACTTGTTCTAGTATCTGCCCGTTTACTGTGATGTTCGTCGAAGACCTTTCCTTTTCACTGCTAATTATCATAGTTTTTGTTTTTTGGATGTTAATATCTTAGCCACATTCTGCACTGTGCCTGTTTACTTGTTCCACTAGGTCATTTAAGTCATGCTCACTTTCTGCTAGTAACACAGTATCGTCAGCATACCTAAGATTGTTTATGATTCTTCTATTGATGTTAAGTTCAGGCATTTCAGCTTGTTTAAAAATTATTTCTGTGTATAGGTTAAAGAGGCTTGGGGACAGTACACATCCCTGCCGTACTCCTCTTGTTATCTCTATAGGCGACGAATAGTTATTTCCTCATCTATTAGACGCCACTTGTTCTCAGTACAAGTGACTAATAAGTCTGATGATCTTTCCGTCTACTCCTATATCTTGAAGGCACGTAATTAGTCGTTCATGATGTACTCTATCAAAAGCTTTCTTGTAGTCTATACAAGAAACATATATACACGGTGTATTTTTAATGACTGTGCAGTATTTTAACATATTGCCGGTCCAAGTTTTGTATTCACCTTCTGTAAAGTTCGTGCAACATAATAGGTAAATACAAAACTTGGACCGGCAATATTTTCAAACACTGTACAGTCATTAAAAATACACCATGTACTATGATATAGATATAGATAAAAACATATTGTCATTCTTCAATGCAAGTAAAAGTACTATGGTATTTCAGAACATCCGAATATGAAGCAATAGGACTGTGACGAAGTCCCCAGCTTCCTCATCATCTTTTGCTTAAATTGGAGTAAATTCTTCTTAAAAACCCTTATGTAATTATAGAAGAATCTATATTCGTTTTTATTCCTATATATCTATGTATAGACAGTACATGTCTATAGTTTAAAGCAACTCCTATTTAATGTTATTACTTTAATAGGAAATAATACGTTACAGAAGTATAGGGGGAGAGGCTTAATCTACAAATTTGGCTACGACTATTTCACAATTTGGTCGGATAAATTAAAGGAAACGAACTCCCTGGCACGACCACTTCCGGTCAGGAGAAAAATAGCTAAACTCGTTCTTTCGCAATCCAGACGTTGGGGTTGAAACATCTGCTAGTCGCTAGGCTCTATAAAATACTTTTAAAGTGTTAAGAGTTTTATCTTTGGCGCGTATTACGGCCATAAATATATTTAGATATATTAGAAAGATTCCTAGAGCAGTTTTCGTACCCAAGTGTGGTCAGAAGATTAGAAGGGTAATGTCTAGTTATTTGTATCGATATAATATTGTCGTGTGCGCCCGATATTTCTGTGTGTAGTAAAATAGTGTCAACCGCCGATAATAGGTTATTTTACCGACTACACGCGATCGCCTATATTATACTTCGTACAGGTAGTTTACTAAGCACGCAGGGAAAAGGGTAAAACGTAACTGTGTAGAAAATTACCTTTACATGAGGTTTAGAGAGGTGTAGCCGATTTGAGATAGTTGTAAACTTGATAAAGTCGGATAGAACCCAATTTTCGATTAGTCCGTATAGCAGTAGACTAGGCCATACTAATCGAGCCGTTAGTTTAGGAAATACATGAGGCATTTCATAGTGGTGATATTTCGAGGATGTGATAGTATTGCGAATACTTAGAGATAATAATGAATATTTCGATGCCACGAAAATAGGAAATCTTACTAAACACGTGTACGATTGTCAAATACTAGCGTGGTAGATCCTAGGCATGTTCGTTAAGTCTTATCGGTGATTCCTCACCAATTCGCAGTCCTGATCTTGCCTGCCACTCCATTAACTTTCAGCCTATCATATTCTATTATGATAATTACATAAACTGTGTATTTTAAAATATACGTTACATAGAACCATTATATTAAATATATGCTAGGAATATAGCGTCAGAATTTGAACATAAATATCTATAATATGTAATCTGTTTAATATATTGTATATGTATCTATCTCTAGATTACTTTGTAATTATTGTATTTTAATAATATAATTACGATATGCATTATATGATATGTTTAATTATTACTGAATAATTATTATATTCACTTGTAAGGAAGCATAGAATGATTTTATTTAGCTGTTTTCCTAAGTCAGTGATTTTCTATTTATCCTAGGATAGGGAAGGCTAGGGAGCAGGGACAGATAGCTCATGCTATTTTGTTTCTGCAATTTGTATGAGATGTTATTGGCCATCAGGAACAATCCAGGGCTGATGCTTACAGATGTCTCGACAGAAGAGTCACTTGCTCTCGCTGTATATATTTCACAGATTTGACACCTTCAGCGCCAAGCTTTAGATGCGCCAACCTGTGTGACTGACTCATTGTGAAGCATCACTTCACCATCTCACTTATGCCTACTAAATAGGGTTTACACTCACTGTGCAAGCCAGAGAACCAGAAGATAAGTGGCCAAACTTACCGTTGGCCACCACCACCATTTACATGCAATTAATACCAACCTTTGTCAGGCCATATTCTATGATTAAAATGCAACATTGTTAGTTTCTTAAATTTTACAACCACTAGTTGTTACCTTACTTAGTACCCTTAGTCATAGTAGAGTGAGAAGTTACGAAAGTTTGTCTCTGTTATATATTTTACTCTGTCTTTCTCCGTGTCGGTGAGAGTGATTAGAGTTTTGGGGGCTCGAGCTTTTTATTTCAGGCATGTAGCTAGACAACCTTGGCAGATTGTCTGTATCAAACCAGTATAGTTGTACGCCATTCCTGTCTGCCTGAACACTGTCAGAAGATTAGACTTGTTCTGGGACCTTTACTCCGTCTAGAATTACGAGCTATTTTGTCTTGTCTTCTCCAGTGACTTAGTTTTCTATTCTTAGAAAGTCTATCCGCAGCAACTTTGATATATTCCTTATCATCGTAGCTGACGCTACGCTACAAGGACTTCACATTCACTAATTCACATCATTATTAAGGGGATGACCAGTTCTCTTCTTTTCTGCTCTGTTCCTTTCCTGTAGAATTACTTGGCGCCCACTTTGCTAGAGAAGATCGTCTAGCTGCCCGGGTTGGCACATGATGACGTTGATGATGATGAAGGCAAGGAATATTATATTGAAGATGATGTTGGTGATGATGTTGGGGATGATGATGATGATGATGATGATGATGATGATGATGATGATGATGATGATAACCACGAAGTTGGCTTGATGATAATGATATGATGATAATGAAGTTGCTTCAAATTCACATAAATATTTATTTAAAAGAACATCCTTTCTCAACAGAGACAGAAACCTGGACCCGTTGGCAAGCTCATGCACCACCCACTAATATTCTGTGATCGCTAATTCTTCAGTAAAACCTCCTCGAACGTTCGTAATATTCACAAACTAATTCATCATAATTATCACGTGGCGTGCCACTTGGCAGGGGCGATTATATTTCTCCACAGATGGCCTTGTCTGGTACAATGATTTATAATTCATGCTATGGTGGCTGTCAGTACCGTGATGAGTGATTATCCAGAGTATTATGGCGCCGCCATTCTTGGTCAGTTTATACACGAATCTTAGCTGTTGCTACAATATGTTAAAGTGTTTCTCATGGTGTGGTCAACAATTGTTGCTAATTTATTTCTAATGTCTATGATCTCTTCTCGCTGTGTGGCTAACATTGCTGCTTGTTTCCTTCTGCTGTCTATAATCTTCTCGAGATGTGAATAAAATTGCTGCTTATTTCCTTCTAATAACTGTGATCTTTCCTCGTGATGTGGCTAAAATTACTTCTTGCTTCCTTTTAATGTCTGGGAATATGCCCATTTACTCGTATTTCACATTGTGGTATTTCCTTCTTCACAATGACGACCATAATCTGTGTCTTCTTATTATTCAGTTCTAACTCTAGTTGGTCACAGTGTGCAACAACCGCATCTACTAAATTGTGCAGGTCCTGTTCATTGTCTGCAATCAAGACTATCATCAGCATATCTAATGTTATATCGGTCTCGAGTGCTGAAGGTCCAGGGTTCAAGCCCTGGTGAGGGCTTTGATTTTTTTCACGTACAAAAGTATAGGTTCTATGTAGCACTGCAACACTCTTTTTCTCGTTTCAATTGATATCTTTTTATTGGTCAGTATGTTTTTCACCTTGCAAAAGGCTACCTTCGCAATGGCAATTCTTGTTCTAATCTCTTCAAGGCATCTCCCATCAGATGTTATGACTGTGCCGAGATAACTGTATCGATTCACTTGCTTTAGAATATGCCCATTTACTCGTATTTCACATTGTGGTATTTCCTTCTTCCCAATGACACCATAATCTGTGTCTTCTTGTTATTCAGTTCTAACCATAGTTGTTCACTGTGTGCAACAACCGCATCTACTAAATTTTGCAGGTTCTGTTCATTGTCTGCAATCAAGACTGTATCATCTGCATATCTAATGTTATATCGTTCTCAAGTGCTGAAGGTCCAGCGTTCAAGCCCTGGTGAGGGTTAGGATTTTTTCACGTGGACTTCTAGTAACAAAATTGCCCCTGGTCTCTAGGTAATGAGATCGAACTCCCGTGTATTGTGTGTATTGTTGCGCACTTAAAACATTCCTTGGCAGTTGGAAATCTAAAAATAGTAGCCTAAAGACGCTGCCCGGACAAAATTTCGAGTTAAAAATCTTTCCAAAGTATTTCAGGATCTTCGCCGGTGCTACGGAGTTAGTGCACAAAGCTGAGATTCTCCGGACTCAAGCATGAGTTAGGAGTAGGACGGAGCACTTATGGTTTACACCCATGTGTCGTGATGTTGATCCGTGGACTAAACTAAACTAAACGTGCACACGAGCTCCTAGTTTTGCACCATTATCCTAACCACTAACCCAGAATTAATAAATCCTCCTAGTTTTATCTTATAAACATCCGTGTCCAGGCGTCGTACCTGTAAACTACTCAAAATCATTCACATTCTGTCCGCACTAACAATAAGATGTTGTAATGCAGTGGTATGCCGGTCTCCCTGGCATAGGATTTTAACGTCTTTCTCCGTAATCCCGTATATTCTCGTGATGAACGTAACCTGTGCGAGAATCGGTAGCGGTTCTCGCCGCGTTGGTAACTTACTGGGGTATGCGAGCCGGTCGCTCAGAAAGCAATGGCAAACTACTGAGCGTAATCTTGCTAGTACATTAACAGCAGCTGAAAGATGCTGGTGTTGAATGCAACGTCCCGTAAAGGGATATGCCAAAACAAACGCAGTGGTCAGTGTCCTATCCTAGCATCTCATTGTGTCGCGTTTAGTCTCCATTAGAAGAAAGACAGACACCAGGGATGTTTCTGTGGACATAAAGGCAGCTAGTGACATCACTGGTGAAGTTGTTTCACTAAACAAATCAAATCAAAATCAAATCAAATCAAATCAACTTTATTAGGGTCACAAATTGGGCGCGCAGGCCCGTCTTACATTCGGCCCTTCCAATCACTCGTCTTTCGTTCATCAAGAGCATTATACATTTACATAGGAAGAAAAATAAACATTGTGAAATGAATGTTGTAAACATAAACAAGGCTAAACATGGAGAAAAATGTGTACATAAAAAGTATGTGACGTAAAAGTAGTGATGCCAGCGCGTCCCACACACACACACACACACACACACACACACACACACACACCACACACACACTCTCTCTCTCTCTTTCATTCACTCTCACTCTCACTCATTCACTCACACACACACACTCTCACTCATTCACTCTCCCGCTCACTCATTCACTCTCCCGTTCACTCATTCACTCTCCCGCTCACTCATTCACTCTCCCGCTCACTCATTCACTCTCCCGCTCACTCATTCACTCTCACGCTCACTCATTCTGTCTCTCCCGCTCACTCATTCACTCTCCCGCTCACTCATTCACTCTCCCGCTCACTCATTCACTCTCCCGTTCAATCATTCACTCTCCCGCTCACTCATTCACTTTCACTCATTCACTCTCACGCTCACTCATTCACTGTCCCGCTCACTCATTCACTCTGCCGCTCACTCATTCACTCTCACGCTCACTCATTCACTCTCACGCTCAATCATTCACTCTCCCGCTCACTGATTCACTCTCACGCTCACTCATTCACTCTCACGCTCACTCATTCCTTCTCACGCTCACTCATTCACTCTCACTCATTCACTCTCACGCTCACTCAATCACTCTCACTCTCACGCTCACTCATTCACTCTCACGCTCACTCATTCACTCTCCCGCTCAATCATTCACTCTCCCGCTCACTCATTCACTCTCACTAATTCACTCTCCCGCTCACCCATTCACTCTTCCGCTCACTCATTCACTCTCCCGCTCACTCATTCACTCTCCCGCTCACTCATTCACTCTCACGCTCACTCATTCACTCTCACGCTCACTCATTCACTCTCACTCATTCACTCACACTCATTCACTCCCACACACAGACACTCTCACTCATTCACTCTCCAGCTCACTCATTCGCTCTCACGCTCACTCATTCACTCTCCCGCTCACTCATTCACCCTCACGCTCACTCATTCACTCTCACGCTCACTCATTCACTCTCCCGCTCATTCATTCACTCTCACTCATTCACTCTCCCGCTCACTCATTCACTCTCACGCTCACTCATTCACTCTCACGCTCACTCATTCACTCTCACGCTCACTCATTCACTCTCACGCTCACTCATTCACTCTCACGCTCACTCATTCACTCTCACGCTCACTCATTCTGTCTCTCATTCACACTCACTCACTCTCTCACTCAAACTACAGTAATGAACATAAGTTTAGATTATACATGATAAAATCAAATGGTATTTAACTTATAATATGACAGATGAGAATACACAAACATATGGATTCGCGTGTTACATAACATGCGTGTTACATGACATGCATCTGCTCAGCTCTCTCTCTCTCTCTCTCACTCTCTCTCTGTATTCTTTCATATACACACACTCACACGCATGCGTACGCTCACACACACACACACACTCTCTCTCTTTCTCTCTCATTCACTCTCACTCTCACTAATTCACTCTCCCGCTCACTCATTCACTCTCACGCTCACTCATTCACTCTCCCGCTCACTCATTCACTCTCCCGCTCACTCATTCACTCTCACGCTCACTCATTCACTCTCACGCTCACTCATTCACTCACCCGCTCACTCATTCACTTCTCCCGCTCACTCATTCACTCTCCCGCTCACTCATTCACTCTCACGCTCACTCATTCTGTCTCTCCCGCTCACTCATTCACTCTCCCGCTCACTCATTCACTCTCCCGCTCACTCATTCACTTTCCCGCTCACTCATTCACTCTCCCGTTCAATCATTCACTCTCACTCATTCACTCTCACGCTAACTCATTCACTCTCACGCTAACTCATTCACTGTCCCGCTCAATCATTCACTCTGCCGCTCACTCATTCCTTCTCACGCTCACTCATTCACTCTCACTCATTCACTCTCACGCTCACTCATTCACTCTCACGCTCACTCATTCACTCTCACGCTAACTCATTCACTCTCACGCTCACTCATTCACTCTCACGCTCACTCATTCACTCTCACGCTCACTCATTCACTCTCCGCTCAATCATTTACTCTCCCGCTCACTCTCACGCTCACTCATTCACTCTCCCGCTCACTCATTCACTCTCCCGCTCACTCATTCACTCTCCCGGTCACTCATTCACTCTCCCGCTCACTCATTCACTCTCCCGGTCACTCATTCACTCTCACTCATTCACTCACACACACAGACACTCTCACTCATTCACTCTCCCGCTCACTCATTCGCTCTCACGCTCACTCATTCACTCTCCCGCTCACTCATTCACCCTCACGCTCACTCATTCACTCTCACTCATTCACTCTCCCGCTCACTCATTCACTCTCACTCATTCACTCTCCCGCTCACTCATTCACTCTCACGCTCACTCATTCACTCTCACGCTCACTCATTTACTCTCACGCTCACTCATTCACTCTCACTAATTCACTCTCACGCTCACTCATTCACTCTCACGCTCACTCATTCTGTCTCTCATTCACACTCACTCACTCTCTCACTCAAACTACAGTAATGAACATAAGTTTAGATTATACATGATAAAATCAAATGGTATTTAACTTATAATATGACAGATGAGAATACACAAACATATGGATTCGCCTGTTACATAGCATGCGTGTTACATGACATGCATCTGCTCAGCTCTCTCTCTCTCTCTCTCTCTCTCTCTCTCTCTCTCTCTCTCTCTCTCTCTCTCTCTCTCTCTCTCTCTTGTATTCTTTCATATACACACACTCACACGCATGCGCGCGCTCACACACACACACACACACACTAACACATCAACTCTCCCACTGTCTCACTCTCTAACACACAATCCTACACACACACACTCACTCTCTCAATCACACTCTCTCACACATACACGTACACATGAACGCATGCACGCACGCACACACTCCCTCACTCATTCTCACACATACACGTACGAATGCATGCACTGACACATTCCCCCACCATTTCTCGCTCAATCACTCTCTCCACACACACGCATGCACACACGCATTCACTCTCTCCCTCTCTCTGACACTCTCTCTCTCTCTCTCTCTCTCTCTCTCTCTCTCTCTCTCTCTCTCTCTCTCTCTCTCTCTCTCTCTCTCTCTCTCTCTCTCTCATATATATATATACATATACATATACATATACACATACATATATACATATATACATATACATATACGAGTAGATAGACAATATGGCTATAAAATGTCAGCCTGACATATGCACTAAAATAGTTTTCTTTCACAGACAAAATATAGAAAAAGCTTCGGCAATAATAGTATTGATCGTTTTCCAGATGCATTTTTATTATCATTCCTTACGGTTCGTTTTACATTACATAAATTGTTTATTATTGTGACTACTATTAATTTGTATTTCTTTAACCGAACACACACATACACTCACAAATTCTCCCACACATCAAAATGAATGTACACCAATATGTACAAGAGTCTGCGCGCGAGCACATACACACACGCTTATGTCTTGCTAGCTTAGAAATTATATGGATAGCAGTGGTATGGTGACTTCGGACACAAGCATGAGGTGGGGACGGGGGTTAAGACCGATGCTATGCGTAAAATGTGATACCCTGAATCACACCTAGGGCAAAAGCGATCTCTGTGCTGGGTTTGTGAAACCCCTTGCAAGACTTCTGCCATACCCCCACGACGTACACTATGAATAAATGACCATCACTAGCCTAAACCGAATCGGCAGGGGATCTCGGAGTTGGTTGCCCCTAGAGACGCAGTGATCATAATTCTATATGACACTCATCAGCACACCTCCAAATCTTGGATAAATGATGTCCGCCGTACGTGCACTCTACCAAATTGACAAGGTGGTTCTAATGTCCGTCACGTTCAATTCCTACTATATGACAAGTTCAAATGTCTACGGTGTGAAAATCCTATTAAATGACAGCTCGGTTCCAGCGTCTACGAAGAACAGATCGCAAATCCTGCTAAATGACAGCTCGATTCAAGCGTCCACGATGTGCAGTAAACGAAATACTGGTGGTGCGAGAAAAAACAAAAGCCACGCTTCGGGTACATGTCTCTCAAAACTGTAAGAAAGACAAGGAATGTCCCCGGTCTGCAACACCGCATCCCCCAGGAATGTAAGTGGGAAATGTCACAGTGGCTTTCAAATGGAAAATAGCTTGGCTAGCAAATTCATTTGGTGGTCTCACTCGACCGCATAGCGTGTGGGCGTCATCAACGTCTAAAATGTTCGATCTGAAATCATGTGGACAACGAAGGTGCAGTGTGGGGTGCACGGTAAGCTCAGTATTCGAAAGTGAGGTTAAGAAGTCATGTGCACGACGTGACGATTCCTTGGGGGAGCCGAGTATCAGCGAGTCATGTGCCGGTTCTGCACTTATGGAAGCCTCCTTGGATGACGGGGATTTCCCATGGTCTGCCTCTGCCTTCCATTGAGGGTCAACCAGCATGCGTTTGGCTGTTCCCAACGGGCCACTTGTGTATCAACAGTGGATAGAGGGACATAGATTATATTAACACCTGTTGACCGCGAAAAAATGAGAAAGCTCACTCGGCCAACACACGCCAGCAGAGGTATGATGTGTCGACCAAAAGGCTCAAAAATCAAAGCACTGCTGTAAACTGGCTCAACGAAATTACGTCCGAAACAAACAAATAAATATCAGACTAACGATGAAAAAGATATGAATAACACATCGGACATGTCTATCCATCAACCAATCAATCATATGCCATGCCGGAAAGCGTGGGCGGTCATGACTAGCCATTTCACTCAATCACCAGAGTCATGGATCAGCTCAGTGTTCCTGTCTCAACCATGCCATGTGGCCAAGCCACCCAGTTATTTACTTCTCGGTCTTCCCCTTGGTCTGTTCCCTTCAATCTTGCCAGTTGTCACCAAGTTCTCCAATTCATTTCTTCTCATAACATGTCCAAAAAATTGTGACTGTCTACGTCTAATTTCTCTAATCAATTTACGATTTTCATTTGTCTCCTGTAGTATCTTTACTGAAATCTTAACGTGTACGAAGGAGAACAAGATATCAGTGATAAATAAAGCTGAATACATGTCCGGAGTGCAACGAAGATACCCCAACTGATAACTGATAACTGATAACTGAAATAAAGCTGAATGTATCAGTATGTGTACGTTTATAACGTTTTCGTAACCTATGTTTACTGTAATTCTAACAATGTGTTTTAGTAATGTTTTTAAGTCTCTAACGTGGCCTAAAGCAAACGAGCGCTCACTCTTAAACTTCCGGTGCTTTGATGAAGTGGTAGGGGGGTTCATACCATAAACTGGCGTTAAGTTGGACTTTAACGGTGACTTCTCGTTCAGATATCAATGGCTCACTACTGAACGAAAAATGTCTAGAAACTTAAACTGAGGTTGATCGCAACGTCCGGTAACGGACGTGCAACGTTTTTTTACGTGTATTCGAATGGTTAAGTCCTTAATAATGACATCCTATACATTCCCCTGGTCTAAAACAGGCATTGGCGATCATCACCATATAATCCTAAAGTTATCTGAAATGTTCATGGAGTTGCCTCCGTTGATATTATTGTTTCCCAGATGTTAAGCCTTTCGCGTATTTGTTTCTGTCTTTACTGATTTTCTAACCTAGCATTTTGTATTTGACGGTTTCCGCCTCTTCTGTTAATTTTCCGCATACATTTCATTTATCTTTTACTTATGGATTAAGTAAGTCATTCCTGCAGCTTTTGTTTTTGTATCTGTCTGTGATATTTCCACCATCCTGCTAAAGAAACCACATTCCCACTGCCTTCAACTTCTTGGCCTTTTCATTATTCTTCGTCTAACATCCGTAGAGATTTAGAGGAACGGACCACACTTTGTGTTTAACAACCGTATAAATATATCAGAAGGGACCACACATTGTATTCAACATTCGTATAAATATAGAGGAAAGGGCAACATATTGTGTCTGACATCTGTATGTTGTTTGTCCATTAAGAATGATGATGACCATTCATTTCATCTAGAGGGGTTGAAAATATGGAGCCGTGAGTTCTAAGATGGCTGATAAGGCGTATTTTGGCTCAAAATGTTCTTTGACAATGTGGGCAAAGAATGCTTGACATTCCAGGAGGAGGATCGCCTGCAGTGGTTTTTCTGTCCAGCCTTTTCTTCACAGCTCTTGCAGTCCTGGCTGCTTCACAAGTGACAGCACCATTATGTAATGATGTACGCCACGAATTACGGTCTTTAGCAGCAGTCTCCCAGGTGTCAAGATGAATTCCAAAAGCTTTCAGTGAGATTTTCAGAGTGTCTTTAAAGCGTTTCCTCTGGCCGCCTTGGGAGCGCAGCTCGCCGTAAATAAAATTGTTTAGTGAGCCTGTGATCTGGCATACGAGTTAAGTGACCAGCCCAGTGAATCTGATTTTTCATTAGTAGAGTGTGGATACTGGTCAAAGGACGCTCTTTCTAGAACTTCAGTGTCTGGGATCTTGTCTTGCCATTTAATCTTCAATAGCTTCCTAAGGCAGACTTGTGGAAGTGGTTTAATTTCCTAGGATGTCGCTGATGAACAGTCCATGTTTCACAAGCATATAGCAGAGTGTCACATGCTGGGTAGGCATACCCTAGTTCACCGCTTGGTTTGACACCAAATCGGCTACCCACGCCTAGTTTAGCCAGCCTCTCACAGCTGTTGCCCGGGAGGTGGCCGCAGTCGCATTGACATCTGTATAAATATAGATGAACAGACCACACACTTTGTGTCTATTATCCGTATAAATAAACATTGACGGACCACGCATTGTGTCTAGAATCAGTATAAATATAGGACGGACCACACATTGTGTCTTTTTTTATGTTACATATCCCTTGCAGGATGTTGCAGTCAACACCAGCATTTTTCAGCTGCTGTTGATGTACTAAGCAAGTTTTTACGTTCAGTAGTTTGCCATTGCTTTCTGAACGACGGGCTCCCATACCAGCACGTTATAACGCAACGTGACACGATCTGCTGCACAAATCGGTCGCAGCTGCGTTTCGAACGCCTGGTAAGCGGCTCACGAATCGCATTCGCAAGCCTTTGGCCATGGAGCCCGACATTGTGTCTACATCCATATAAATATAGAAGAACGGACCACACATTGTGTCTACCATACATATAAATGTAGAAGAACGGACCACACATTGTGTCTACCATACATATAAATATAGAAGAACGGACCACACATTGTGTCTAACATCCATATAAATACAGAGAGACGGCCACACATTTTGTCTAACATCCGTATAAATATAAAGGGATGGACCACACATTGTGTCTAACATACGTATAAATATAGAGAAACGGACCACACCTTGTGTCTAGCATCCGTATAAATATAGAAGAATGGACCACAAATTGTGTCTAGCATCAGTATAAATATAGAGGAACAGACCACACATTATGTCTAACATCCGTATAAATATAGAGGAACGGACCACACATTCTGTCTAACATCTGTTCAAATATAAACGGATGGAGCATACATTGTGTCTAAAATCCTCATAAATATAGATGACCGGACCACACATTGTGTCTAACATTCGTATAAATATAGAGAACCATCGCGAATATAATGGACACAGCATTACTGTCCGGTGTGTTTGCATGTTTGTTATTTGACCTATGTTTGTTTAATATAAAAATTATGAAACCTATGTTGATATTTCAATGGATAGATGCTAATTCTGTCCATGTTCCATAGTTGTGGGTTCATGTGCAAAATAGACCTGGCTGATGAAGGCAATGTTTTTTAGGAGTGTTAGATGGTCATGCGTTAAAGTACGCTTGTTCCTGCAGCGAAGCGCCGTCGTCATTTGGAGATGACAGGTTCGAATCCCAGTCAGTAGTCATAGCTTTTAATGTTTATGTTGTCAAGTGCGTCCTCTAGTCTCTACACCTTTCTTCTCAGTTCTATGAGCACCGATCAGTAGATGTGAGTTTATATATGAATTGTATAAATATAGAGGAACGGGCTACACATTTTGTCTAACATCCTTATAAATATATAAGAACGGACCACATTGTGATTCTTTCTTTTATCTATTACCCCTATCCGGTTTACTTGCTCCGTGACGAAGAGGTTACGGATGCAGGTCGTAATCCCGCATACCCGCGTTCGAAACACAGCTGCAGGCATTGCGTTGGTTTTTTTTCGAAATGGTATGGGTGCCAGTCATTCAGAAGGCAATGGCAAACTACTGAATGTGAACTTGCCAAGAGATAACAACAGCAAAAGAAAATGGTGGTGTTGACTGCGACGTCCTGTAAGGGATATGCAACTAACTTATCTATCCCGTTCGACCTCAAAAGAGAAGTTATAATTATGGTCCATCCCAGCCTCGGATAAATAATCCCGCGAACGATTGAGCCTCATTTCGGAATTAATCTTAAAGGGATTGTCGTCCATAGGGATAACCAAATAATAGTGATGTCATAATGTTACTCTTCTATACATTCTAGTAACGCGTTTTTGGATACGACGGTGATTAAATAACCCAATACAATCATTGAAAAAACTCAATTGTCCTGGAAGCAATATCTGTGTTTGCAATTCTCAGTGGATTTCTAATTATCCTTGAGTAAATTATTATTGGAAGACGGGTATAATATAATTAATCTCAATTTCTATACCTTACCAAATGATCTCTCTCTCTCTCTCTCTTCTCTCTCTCTCTCTCTCTCTCTCTCTCTCTCTCTCTCTCTCTCTCTCTCTCTCTCTCTCTCTCTCTCTCTCTCTCTCTCTCTCTCTCTCTCTCATGAATTTATTTCAGGTAGTCTTTGAATGACAGCATGCGTTGGTCATGTAATGAGAAGCGGGCCATTGGAGAACATCGTGACAACTGGAAAGATCAATTGAAAATGAGGCAGAGGCAGACCAAGTAACATGATGCTGGATGTACTGTGACAGTTTTTTTGTTTTTTTCACATATCCATTACAGGACATCGCTGTCAACATCAGCATCTTTCAGCTGATTGTTGATTTCTTGGCAAGATTACACTCAGTAGTTTACCATTAATTTCTGAGCGACCGGCTCATAAGCTACCGACCGGTGAGAACCGCTACCGATTCTCGCGCACGTCACGTTATTCACGAGAGTATACGAGATTACGGAGAAAGAGGTTAAACTCCTAGGCCAGGGAGACGGCACTGTGACAGTGGCATGGAGAAATATCTGCAACAGAGTTAATCCAGGACACGAACGGACGAATGGACTTAATTTCAAAGCGTAACTAAATTTGGCACGCATGCCCGTCTTACATTCGGCCCTTCCAATCACTCATATCTCGTTCATCAATAGTGCATAATACATTCACATAGGGGGGAAAAACATTGTCTAAAGGATGTTGTAAACAAAAACCAAGGACCTAGCTCTGTGGAGAGACATGAACGCCTACGCCAGTTGGCATGGCACGTACTGATAATGACTCCTTGGCTTTAAGCCGTGGGAGTGTAGTGGCTAGACGCGTACCTGTGGGCCCGTTGGTCATGGGTTTGAAACCGCATTTGTGTGAATTTCTGACAATGACCTGGCCTCCCAGGTTGATCCAGCCTACAGTGAGTACCAGGAAATGTATTCAGAAGTAGAGGCGGGCGTTGTGCTACTGATCACATCTCCGACTGAGCCCCGATCGGTCTATACAAATATGGATCTAGAATCATATACCCACTTTACTTGAGGCTTACTTTGCATACTGTTTGAATTTTCTTCACAAAGATCAATTCATTTCGAGAATTGTTTGAAATGTTATCCACACAGATAAAACTATTTTCTAGCACTGTTTTAAATGTTATTCACACAGATAAATTTATTTCAATAACTGTTATATTGCGAAGCTACAAGTGCACCATAAATCAATGGAAATTACAGAGGGGTGGCGGTGCATGATATTGAAGATATATTCACTGCTAGTGACAATTATGAAAAATAGACTTAGCATCCAGATAAAAATTGTATATAAGCCAACAACTCGTTCATGTAAACAGTTATACACCCTTTCGTGTTAAAAGTTGCATGTACTCAAAAACACTACACAAATCATAAAGAAAATTACCCATAACAAACAGGTCATCCCAATCGCTCGGATAGGAAAAGGCCCAAAAATCAATGAAAATAATGACGCGAAACGGTAAAAGGCGGAAAGAGCGTGTTTTTCGTTTCTGTTTACTTTCATCATTCGGAACTGTTACAACCAGCCCGGGAAAAATTCGAATTGGACAAGAGAATAGAAAACGGTAAGATACACACTACTGCATCAACAGTGAGCTATGGTAAAAGCAATCGCATAAAGGATGCTGCTGTAAGAGTGGGACGCATTATGCGTACAATGACCTAGACGGAACTAGACTGGAGATGTGGTCAATGTCACACGGACCGCTTTAACTTCCCATGAATCCTCCTGGTACAATTTTAAGGCTGTGTCTATGTTGGAGCCCACGTCAGTTTTTTTTTGGTATCCGCTTCGATGGAAATGTGAATATATATATGACCACCGGGCCGGCTAACCACTGTCGCACCAGCATCTCCCCCATCAACAGTGTGCAACTGTAAAAGCAATCTCAGAAGAGAATCTGCCATAAGAGTGAGAAGTAGCATGTATGTAGCATGCATGCATGTGTGCGTGTGTGCGTGTGTGCGTGCGTGCGTGTGTGCGTGTGTACGTGTGTGTGTGTGTGAATGCATGCATGCCCGCCCACCCGCCAGCCCGTCTGTCTGTCTTCTGTCTGTCTCTCTGTCTGCTTAAGAGAGCAGTGGCTTGCACTCGTATATTCCCACCCAATGGTCATGTGTTCGAATCCCCTTCGAACTTAGATTGTTCTCACTTACCTGGCTCCCACATCGACCCAGTCTATAACAGGTACCAGGGCGTGTCCTGGCATACACAGACTGCCACCGTAATATAGTCTACATGACTCCTCCAGTGTCTGTGTGTCTAACTGTATGAGATTAGCACCATAAACCAAATACCTCTCAAGACATGAAAGGGGTTCTTCACTTGTATGCTTTTTATATGCAAGTTATGCTTGTATATATGTTTTCTTTCTACTATTCTATCTAGGTGTCTGTCTGTGAATGTACTTATTTATATCACCATCTCATGAAGATCAATCCACATAGTGAGTTATTGTGATGGGTAGCGACATCTTTTATCAGATTCCCTTCTGATTCAGTGTATCGTTCATCTCTTGCTACAGGGGTCTTCGTGGTCGGGTGGTTAAACCGACTGATTCATATTCAGAAAGTCGTGTGTTGGTAATCGGACTTAGTCATTCGCTTTCGGAGTGCAATGTTTTTCATTGACTCCTAGAAGTTAAGGAATTCCTGATCTGTGCGACGCTTCCGGTAGTGCTGTGTACGACGCTTTCAATAGTTATGTGTACGACGCTTTCGGCAGTACTCTGTGCGATGCTTTCGCAAGTGCTTTGTGCGACGCTTTCGGTAGTGCTCTGTGCGACTCTTTCGGCAGGCGATTAGCTCCTCTGCGGAAAGACATTGGGCTGTATGGGATCAACCCGGTGCAATAAAGTTGCCTCTTGCTTTCTAGCCACTACGACAACAACATATTTCAACAGGCTTACAACTATTGATCACATCTTCTGTATGATCTTATTGTGCTCTTCGAATTAAAAAGCATGTTCACATCCAATAGTTTCCAGTAATAGGCCAGATCTCCCGTGGTTCAATAACGCAAACAATTAATCAGCCTTTAAAAACCATTATTTTCCGCTTAATAAGCTGCCACACAAACAGGGAATTCATTTATCCGACATTGTATCCCGCAGCAAGACAAAGCGAATTAATCGTCTGTTATTGCTTTGAACCATGCGTGTTCAGATGCGGAGGGAAACTCTTTAAAAATGATTTGTTCTCTAATATATTCTTTTTCTTTTTTCGTTCGCTTGATATTTGTCTATAACTGCAATGTTGTCTCTTGTATGAACTTCACTGTCTTGTTTAGTTCACTCAGTGATCCATATAGTTTATCTTCCACTGTTATTTCTCCAGGCCAAAAGGTTTGCCTATGTATTTCATATTTTGGGCAGTCTTGGAGTATGTGATCAGCTGTTTGATGCGCCAATGCACGTGTGCACATGGATGATTCGCCAATTGTAAAATATATAATACATATAGTGTTGAAAGCCACTGTAGATCTTGATTTTAGTTGAGTTGAGTCAAGAACCGACATCACAGAACTCAGGACATTCCCTTATGTGCTCAGCCCTCATCTCCAACCGCCAGTGAAGAGTCCCAACAATGGCGCCAGTAGCAATCTGATAGTGTGTCCGTCTTACATCTCGTCAGAGTCCCGAGTGTCGGACAGATTCTCTGGCCACTCCCAGCAGCACCACTCCCCCCACCCAGACCATCATGATCCATCTTTTCGTCCACACTATACATGCGAACCCGAATGACCCCGACTACGCCTGCTCCACCAAGCACCAAGACCCCACCGAGCGGTACAGACCCAGCCAGTCTGTCCGCCCGCCCGCCTCCCACCACACCAGCACTGTGGATCTTGCTATAACTTAATGCTGATGAATATGAGTGCATACACTACAAAATGTAAATATATGGATGACATTAATAAGTAATTCTTCCTCGTCTTCTTTCGTACACTTTTACTATCTTCTTCTGTTGCGCTGTCTTCTAGAAATATTAGAGGTGACCCGTGTGGTACTAACCACATCGCCCATCAAGTAACGATTGATCTAGAAATGTGAGGCCAGCACCATATACCCGGCGGAACCGCCGCAGCGCAGCGGCTAGCATGCATGCCTGTCAATCCATTGGTCAAGTAAATCCGTTGGTCAATTAAATCCATTGGTCAAGTCAATCCGCCGGTCAAATCAATCCACCGGTCATGTCAGTTCATTGGTCAAATCAATCCATTGGTCAAGTCAATTCAGTCCAATGATCAAATCAATCCACTGGTCAAGTCAATCCACTAGTCAGGTCAATTCACTGGTCAAGTCATTCCACTGGTTAAGTCAGTCCACTGGTCAAGTCAGTCCACTGGTCAAGTGGTAGATTCCCCCTAGAGGCGAGGATTTTGTATTATTAACCTGGGCTCCCAAGTCGATCCAGCCTATAATTGTGTAGCTGGAAATGTTGTGGGAAACATTTGTGAGATATTAACCGCATCATCCATCGGGTGCAGATTGGCCTCTAAAATATGGGGCTAGCATCTCATGGCGTGAAAAATAAGAATTTTTTTTTCTCATTTCACTTCATTATTGTTGTTGCTTTTATTATTAATAGTGTCGCCATCATCATTATACGCATCAATTACACGTAGTAATGTTGATAACTAGTCCATTACTCTCGATGATCATTACTATATTTTCTAGCCATCTTGATGGCAATAATAATTGCCGACCAATTCGTCATATCTGAGTAATGTAAATGTGCAGCCGTAATGAAGAATTCAGCTAATGCATGACATGAATCAATACATGGTCGCTTCCCAAACAAAACTTCGACTATGGAAATTCCTGCTTGCGAAATCAAACTACGTCCATTTGCCTAAACTACAAGAAAACATCTCAATGGATGCCAGCCTATTTGTGGCTGCGATACGTGACTTGAAACTGTTCATCCCGTTTTACCATAATTTGTTGGATTTCAAGCTGTTTGTCACGGCGTTCTGCGTGGAGATATCCACAGTACCAGAAAGTTTTCAATTTGAACTTACTGGAATGTTCTACAAAGATTCAAACTTCACACACGCAGTATATTTCTATTATAATTTTACAGGAGTTGTGATTTTATTGCTGGGCTCCCTGGCGAAGAAGTTAACGACGCTGTTCGTAATCCCGTATACTCTCGTGGGAAACACAGACGCACGAGATTCGGTAGCGGATGGCGTCGCGTTGGTTACTTACGGAGGGTATGTGAGCCGGCCATTCAGAAAGCAATGGAAAACTACTGAACGTAAACTTTAAAAGATATCAACAGCAGTTGAAAAATACTGGTGTTGACTGCAATGTTCTGTAAGGGATATTCTTCTTCTCCTTCTTCTTCCTCAGCGTTCCGAGCCATTGAGGTTCTTTTCTGCAGATACAATCCGTCTCCATTCGTCTCTGGTTGACCTTCTCTTGCCAGTCGTTGATTCCAAGTGCTTGTAGGTCTGTATATATATTATCTCTCCACCGTCTTCTTGGTCTACCTCGGGGTCTACGGTCATTTATTTCCTGAGTGTAAGCGAGTTTTGTTTCCCTATTATCTTCCATTCTTTCTATATGCCCCAGCCATTGTAGTCTATTAGCCTTCATGATACCAGTGATTAGCGGGGACCTAAACAGATCATAAATGTCTTTGTTACTTCTTCTTTTCCACTCTCCACTTTGTGTATCCCTAATGGGTCCAAAGATGCGTCTTAAAACTTTGTTCTCAAAGGTTTGTAGCAAGGCTTCGTCTCCTTTCGTTGTACTCCAGGTTTCAGAGCCATACAGCACAACTGGTCTGATCAGTGTTTTGTATATTGTGATCTTGGTGTTACGAGATAGCGCCTTTGATTTTAGTAGATGTTGTAGTGCATAGTATATCTTATTTCCAGAATTGATTCTAGTTTGTATTTCTTCCCTTATGATGTTGGAGCAGTTGAAGATTGTACCCAGGTATTTGTATGTTTCCGTTCTTTTAATGGTCATATTATCTATTTGTATGTGGCCAGAGTTTTTAGCCATTCCTTCTCTTGAAATTACCATATATTCTGTCTTATCTTGGTTGATAACCAGCCCCATCTGTTGGGCTTTTTCCTTTAAGTGAGTCAATATTTCCAATGTCTTTTGTTCATTTTCCCCTATAATATCTATATCATCTGCATAACCAAGCAGCTTGGATGTTCCTCCAATATCACATTCCTCCTTTACCCTCCTTACAACTTTCTCTAGAGCCAGATTGAAGAGTAGCGGCGATAGTGCATCACCCTGTTTCAAGCCAGATGTTATTTGGAAAGGGTCTGATTTCCTGCCTTTATATGTTACTATATTATAAGTATCTTCCATGCATAGTCTGGTCATGTTGATTAACTTCCTTGGTATTCCAAATTCCCGCATAGCATTCCATAGACTATTCCTATGGACACTATCATAAGCCTTTTTAAAATCCACAAAAATGTTATGGAGATCTCTTTTATATTCCCAATTTTTCTCGGCTATTTGTCGTAAGATAAATATCTGATCTATTGTTGATCTGTTTTGTCTAAAATCCGCCTGGTAGTCACCTAATATGTATTCTGAATATGGTTTTAGTCTATTTAGTAATACTGCGGATAGTATCTTATAGCTTATGGACAGTAGTGAATTTCCTCTATAATTTTCACACTGGAACTTGTCTCCTTTCTTAAAGATAGGTATCAATAATGACTCTTTCCAGTCATGGGGTAATTCTTCATGTCCTCCAGATTTTTATTATTAGTTCGTATAGCTTTAGATGTAATGCATGGCCACCCGCCTTTATAAATTCAGCAGCAATTCCATCAGCCCCAGTTGCCTTATTGTTTTTAAGTCGTGTGATTACATATAGGATTTCTTCAAATGCAGGTTCTTCAATTTGTGGTTCACACGTTAGAACCTCTTCCTGTGGGAAAGTGTTACTTGGAGCTTCACAATTTAGTAATTCAACAAAGTATTCTTTCCATGTGTTGCACATTTCCTCATTGGTATTTATCATATTCCCATTTTTGTCTTTTAAACCATATGTGTTGTGTTGGTGCCCTCGTTTCATTGACTTCAGTTCTTTAAAAAACTTTCTGGATTCGTTTTTCTGGTGATTAGTTTCCATATCTTTGATTATATTACTCATATATTCTCGCTTCTGCTGTCGAACTATTTTTGTAGCCTCTTTACATTCATTTCAATATTGCTCTTCCTTTTGGATGTTATTGATGTCATTTAACCATAGCTGTCTGGCATTCTTCTTCCTAATGACTGCTTCTTCACATTTTTGATTGAACCATCTGTTCTTTCTATGCGTGGTTAACACACCGAGACATTCTTCTGCGGTAGATTGAATTGTATTCTTGATGTTCAACCAAGTTTGGTCAATGCTTTCCTCGAACGGATTTTGTAGAATTTCAAGTTTACATTTTATTTCATCTGCAAATTAAAAAAAAAGGATATGCGGGGAAAAAATGATTTTATTGATATTTTGAATATAAGCTAATACATACTAGTTTCCTCCCCTACCCCGGCCACCCCATTCTTCCCTCTGATGTGTCTCCACACTGAAGAGGTAAAGAGGCTTTTGAGTTCCAATGACCACAAGAGCTATGCCGGCGGTAACGCAGATACTGGAAGGCTCGCCCATGTCGGACATGACAAGAGATACGAACCGGGCGAAGAAAAGAAAGAAACCTGCTGTCTTGTGGGTAGACTAGAGACATGTCAAAGGATAGGGAAAGCAAGCTCTAAAACAATGCTTGGTGAAGGCGGGTGTGGTGAGCCATAGGTTTGACGAAACGGTGCAACGTAATTCATTCATTCATTCACCGTGTGCCATGAATTCTCCATAGGGTGTAGGATTGTTTTTTCTATCGGGGGAAAAAAGAAAATCCTAACCTGCACAGTTCGCGGTGACTGCACTAGACAGGCCTCCTTATTCCTCAGGCTCAAAGACACCACCCCCCCCCCACCCACCCCCACCCCCGCCATACACCGCGTGGTAATATATTGGCAGTAAATGACAGTGACGTCATGTGCCGTGCCAATAAGCGTGGGCGGTCATGTTTCTCGATCTCGCATCTCATACGATCACCAGAGTCGTGGATCAGTCGGTGTTCTTGTCTCGACCATGCCACGTGGCCAAGCCATCGATATATTTACTTCTTTGCCTTCCCATTGTTCTTTTCCCTCAATCTTGCCATTTGTCACCAAGTTCTCTAGTTTATTTCTTCTTATAATGTGTCCAAACAAATGTTGACTTAAAGAAACTTACTAGTTTTTTCATTTTACGCGGTTTTATTCCACACTAACTTTAATTACGCGATTAATTAACTTTTAACAAACTTTTGTGATGAAAGATGTGATCATCATAAGTGTTAAAATTGCATGTTACTACAATCTACGACATCATTGACATAGCCAAGTGCCCAAGCACCTTCATTACTTTCAATGTCTATTAAATTCTTATCGTTTTAGCACTTGCAGTTCAAGATATAGAGCGCAAAATGTTATTACTATTTACGATTTATTGCGATATATATTTTATTATTGCGATATATATTGTTACGATATATATCTGGGAATACCATTTGACAAGAGCCTGTCCTTCAAGGATCATGTGGAGACGGTCGTGACAAGATCTCAAAAGGGACTCAATGCACTTAAAACGATGCTGCAATGGACACAGAGCAGAGAATGCTTTTAACACTATACCAGCACTTGATCCTCTCAGTGACTGATTTTGGGCTAGGACTGCTCACTGTCTCAAAGAGTCAGCTGGTGAAGTTAGAGCGCATACAGAACGAAGCTATGCGGGTCATTCTGGGATGCACCAGAGACACCCCAGTAGTGTGTATGCGTTACATCCTTGGTTTGCCGACTGTTACTGGTAGGCTCAAGGTGATACAAGCGAAGGCATACCTCAGAGTAGCTGCAGACACAGATCACCCTTTGCATGAGGCGCTAGACGCAGTTAAGGCTCAGCGACTGATAAGAGGGAAATCATGGATGGCTAAGGCGGAGGATACGATCAGACAGGTGTGCATCTTGGAGAACATTAGGTGAGGAGAGGAGTGGGTCAGAGTGCCAGCGGAGCAGTCAGACTTGTGCAGAGTTATAATCACATTGAGCCGGGAGTGCAGGGAGTGGAGTGTCCAGCAGGGGCCACAGAAGTGGAAATCCAGCAGCTAATTCAGGAAAATGCTCGCTCGGATGATGTGATTAATTACACAGATGGTTCGGTGTCGAGAGATAGGAGAAGTGCTTGGGGGTTCATAGCAAAAGCTAATGGTCGGCGTTTGGTGCAGGAGAGCCTGGCGTATGATACCACAACATCTAGCTTAAGAATGGAAGTGGAGGCGGTCACTGCAGCTTTCCGCTGGATCGAGAATACGATACGCACACACACACACACACACACACACACACACACACACACACACATCGTGATTGTAACTGACTCAGAAAGCATGCTGAGGAAGGTGAGGACATGCATACTTCGTGCAGGGTGGCTTGCTTCGCTTCGGAGGTCACAGGTGGCAAGCATCGTCTGAATCTTTTCTCCGGGGCATGCCGGTGTGCTGGGAAATGAAAAGGCGGACAAATTGGCTGGCTCTGCAAAACTTGGTGGAGTATTGATGCATGACAAGGCAGACGTGGTTGCGGCCTTGTGGGAGCACGTGTACACCTCGGAGGAACAAATGGATCATCATGGTCTGGCAAGAATGAAGCAGCGAGGAGTTACGAGGGGATCTGGCCGACGCTCGACACTCAGAGGAAAGGCGAGACGGACATAGAATCAGGTTGCTACTGGTACTACTGGAACTCTTCGCTGGCTGCTGAGGATGGGGACGGAGCGCCTATGGGAATGCCCCGAATGCTGTGATGTCGGTTACTGGATCAGTCAATCAATCAATCACGATTTATTGGAAGAAGTGTAACAAACAGAAAATATCAAAAGATTATAGTCTTAAAGAGAAGTGATATTAAACTGTGCTACTTAAGAGCGGTTCAGGCGAATATTTTGTTTGAGCAAACAAATAGTTCTCCTGGTTTCAATAATTCCTTGAATAATGGCATTGAAAAATTTACTGCTATTGGGGCGGGGGCGGAGAGAGATAAAGAGACTTGTAGAGAAAGTTAATACCGCAATTATTCGTGAATTATTGAAAATGCCTTTCACGATATCATTTAGGTGGCGATGATCTTACGTAAATAAATCAGCGATAGACACGTGATCTTAATGTGCCGAAGTCTTCTCTGCCTCCAAAGCTATTTCTATTGTTTTAATTATTGTTTATCTTATACATAAATGGAAGCTTAGAATTCCAGTTTATAAACTATTTGTATTTTCTTGAAGATCACCTGGTCAGAGTGCATGTACACAGTGAGAAAAGCCAATCTGGCCCGTTCCCCACATTGAGACAAGAGAACTTGCCAACAGATCAGCCGCCAGTGAAAGCATTTGTGGTAAGATTAGCATAAATGGCCACACATTCCAGCAGTTTGCCAACAAACGAGCTTTCTCGCTGACCAAGAGGTAAATCCGAGGCCATTTTTTTCAGGTATACGTAAAACTTAGTTATAAGATCAACAATGTATTTCCCAAGTGAATTTAAACAGCAGAAGCCACAAACAATATTTTACACGATTTATTGCCTGGCATATTTCGCTGCATCTCGTCAGGTGTATACATGCAGAGTTATATATCATGTGAAGTGAATAAATAAACAATACTTAAGCTGAAACAATTAAAACACATAGTCACATATATCGTTCGAACGCGGAACATCTGTTATCACGACGGTCATTTTAAATTTAGAACGAACTCTTTCTATTTACACAAAACCGGCTGGAAGCGCATGATCACTAACGCCTCACTATACTTGAGCGCCAAATCTTTGAAGTAGGTGCCGGCTGCACATGCTTCTGGGGTGGAAGGAAGAGTGAGGAAAGACGCCAGTCCGGTATGGGATTTGCCAATACGTCAGTCCTGGCTGGCAAACTAGGCTGGATTTCCGAAGGCTATAAACTTATGACCAATAACGCTGAACGGAAGGAAGCATGCAACCATCTTGAGTGTCTACGCACCAATCTCGATCAATGAAGATGACGTCAAGAACAAGTTCTATGAGGACCTGCATAATGTATTAACTTCTGTTCCCAACGGAGATAAACATATACTTCTTGGGGACTTCAATGCCAGAGTAGGCATGGACACCGCCTCTTGGAGTGGTATCATTGGAAAGCACGGAGTCGGAAATTAACAGCAATGGACTCCTCCTCCTTCATACATGCTGCCGAATACGATCTTCTGATTACAAACACAATTTTCCGTTTTCCCGTGAGAAATAGAACATCGGGGGAGTAGCCTCACTCGAAACACTGGCACTCTCATTGACTATGCCATCGTCCGGAGGAGCGTCAGACAAGACGTTCGGGTGACAAAATCCATGTATGGTGCCGAATGTTGGACAGACTATCAGTCTGATTAGTCTCAACAAATAAACATGCAGATCAAACCACCACGGCGTCCTGAAGGGGTAAGAGTGCAGAAAAAAAACTAAATATCGCCCTCCTTAACAGTAAAAATCAATGCAGGTGTCATTTGAAAATATACTAGAAGACGGCCTCAAGCCCAATGCTCCAGCTAAACAAGATGTGGAAACAGAGTGGAGAGCCGTAAAAGACAACATTTACAACACTGCTATGGAAATCCTGGGTCCAGCACCCCTCCCCCATTCCGCCCCCCCCCCCCCCCCCCCCCCCCACCTGGAAGCATAAAAACTGGTTTTGATGAAAAATTCGAAGACATCAACCAATTGCTGGCCAAGAAACATCTTCTCCTCAAGGCATATTTGAACGACCCGAAGTCAAAATTTTTTAAAGAAAAAATGCCTTCAATAACATCCGGAGAGTAGTGCAGCAGAAACTTCGGCATATGCGGAACTCCCTGGCCGAGCTACAGTAGCTGATGAGATTCAAGGCTTTGCTGATTGATATGATATGACAAACTTCTACGACTCACTGAAAGCGGTCTAATGGTCCCTACATCACCAGGCATAATTCCCCTCCTTCAGTGCAGATGGGAGAACATTGGTCACCGATAAGAAAGAAATCCTTCAACGCTGGGCAGAGCATTATAGCAACATCTTAAATGCACCTCCTCCATCGATGATGAAACCATCAACTGCCTTCCTCAAGTCCCCACTAACGATACTTTTGATGACCTGCCAACCATAGTGGAAGTCATCATCATCATCATCATCATCATCATCTTCCACTTCTGCCATCAAGCGTCGTGAGGAAGAATAATAAATTCGTGGCGTACATCATTTCGCAAGGGAGCAGTCACTTGTGAAGCAAACAGGACTGCGGGAGCTGTGAAAAAAGGCTGGACAGAAAAACCATTGCAGGAGATCCTCCTCCTGGAACCTCAAGCATTCTTTGACCACATTGTCAAAGAAGATTTCGAGCCGAAATAGACCTTACCTGCCATCTTAGAACTCCATACTTTCAACTCCACTGGATGAAATGGATGATCATCATCATTCTTTATGAACAAACAACATATTTGAGAAATCGTTTATTGTTCGACGAATAATGTATACGGAACGTTTTTGCCTGTGTTTACGCTATGGCCGTATTTTATTAGATGTGGAGAAGTCGACGGTGACGTTTTATAGCCTGTGCACTCGAACTTCTTCTAGGCAATTGTTATTAATTATTCTGGCACTAAGTGTCTGTGTATTGGTGTGTGTGAGTGTGTGTATGTGTATGTGTGTGTGTGTGTGTGTGTGTGTGTGCTCGTTCGCGTACGTGCGTGCATGTGTTGTGTGTTTGAGAGATAGATATAAGTAGATATATCGATATCTACCTCGATATATCTACCTATATATGTATATATAGGTATGGTGTCCGCCTCGAGTGCTGGAGGTCCCGGGTTCAAGCCCCGGTGATGCCGGGATCTTTTCTAGTGGACTTCTAGTAATACATTTCCCCTGGTCTCTGGGTAGTGAGATCGGACGCCCGTGTGTATTGTTGAGCACGTAAAAAATCCCTTGGCAGTTGGAAATCGAAAAAGAGTAGCCTAACGGCGCTGCCCGGACAAAATTTCGAGTTAAAAATCTACCCAAAGTATTTCAGGATTCTCGCCGGTGCTACGGAGTTCGTGCACTGAGCTGAGTTTCTCCAGACTCAGGTTTGAGTTAGGAGGAAAACGGAGCACTTATGGGTTGCACCCGTGTGCCGTGATGTTGATCCATCGACTAAACTAAACTAAACTAGATATATCGATAGAGGATGGAGTGTTTATATAAAAGAAATTGTTGAAACACCCTGAGATTGTTATCACTCTGAGATTCAATTAAATCACTTCCTAAGTTTTGATTGAAACCCGGGAAGAGCTAAAGTAGGGCTTGATTGAAAATAAATTACTCGCCACTTTTGCTTGGGTGAAAACTAAATGTCTATCAATCTAACCCCGGATAAGCTAACTTCTTCAGTTGGAGATAGTTCTCTACTCCTACCTTAAATTTACTGAAACCAAACAGCGACAGACTTTTAAGCGACTTTTTAAAGCGACAGACAAGACATTCTGATCATCCAAAATCAAACGTGTGCTTTTAAGGAAATAAAACAGTGTCACATAATCTTTTTTTTTTATTTTTTCATATCCCTTGCAGGACGTTGCAGTCAACACCAGCATTTTTCAGCTGCTGTAGATGTACTAGGCAAATGTTACTTACGTTCAGTAGTTTGCCATTGCTTTCTGAACGACCGGCTCCCATACCAACACGTTACAACACAACGCGACACGGTCTGCTGCACAAAATGGTCGCGGCTGCGCTTCTAACGCCTGGTAAGCGGTTCACGAACCGCGTTCTCAATACTTTGGCCACGGAGACCGGCTAATAATCGTACTGAAATCATAAAACAATAAAACATCGAAAGACCTTTGACCTTACTGAGACCATTATACAGCGAAAAGCCTATGATATTACTGAAACAAAACAGTCACACATATGAAACAAAACCGTGACACAAATCTTACTGAAACTATTAAACATCCAAAAACGTATGACCTTACTGAAACTATTAGACAACGAAAGACTTATGACCGTACTGGAACCATTAAACAATGAAAGACCTATGAAACAAAACAGTGACATACATACTTAAATTATTAAACAGTGAAAGACCTATGACCTTACTCAAACCATTAAACATGACTTGTGATCTTACATAAGCAAAACAGTTTTTTTCCCGCGTTTCCATCCTGTTTCATGATATTGCGGTCAACATCAGCATCTTTCAGCTGTATGTTGATTCCTAGGCTAGATTACGCTCGTCAGCACGCCACGACTTTTTGAGCGACCGGCTCCATACTCTCATAAGTCACTGGCGCGACTTGAACCGCTTCCAATTCTCGTGCGCTCACGTCATCCACGGGAGTATTCGGGGTTACGGAGAAAGCTACTAACTCCTCGGCCAGGTAGCCGGCATAAACAAAACAGTGACACACATGAAACAAAATAGTGACACACAATCTTACTGAAACTATTAAACAGCGAAAGACATATGGCCTTATTGAAACCAGTAAACAAGGAACGACTTATGATCTTACTTAAATAAAACAGTGACACACATGAAACAAAATAGTGACACACAATCTTAGTTAGTTAGTCCTTCCTCTTGAGCCTAAGTCGGCGCATAGGGCAGAAGTCATGGCTCTCCATGTCCGGCGGTTCTCTGCTACCTGTTGTAGATTCTGGATGTTCACTTAGCCGTTGAATGAGCCTTCTCTGATGACGGTTCTACGCAGGGTCTCTCTTGATCTTCCCCGTTTTCTTTTCCCTACCGGTGACCATATGAGGGCTTGGTAGGGAAGTCTTGTCTTGTCCATTCTGAGTACATGGCCGATGTAGTTCCAACGGCGTTTTCTTATAAAATTGGATACAATATCTTGCTTAGTCTCTTGTCTTATTTGCGCATTGGTTTTGAAATCTGTCCACTGGATGTTTAGAATTCATCTAAGACATTTGTTCTCAAAATTGTCTAATTTTTTATCTAAAGCTACCGTTGATTTCCAACTCTCACATCCATGCGTTAGAACTGGAATCACACAAGAGTTGAAGATTTTAAGTTTCGTATGTTTGCTGAGTGTCTTTGACTTCCAGATGTTTGACAGTTTATTGAAGGCACCAGATGCCATTGCGATTCTAGATAATATGTCTGGCGTTGAGTCCCCTGTAGATGTCATTTTGCTTCCTAGGTATGTAAAGCTGTTGACTTTTTCAAGAACATGGTTGTTTAATTTGGTGTCGTCTGAACTGTTGGTAAGATCAATAGTTTTTGTTTTTGCTGTGTTAATTTGGAGGCCAATTTGTTCTGAAACATTTTGGAGATGGTTTATTTTCTCTTGGGCATCTAGGTGTTAGTTAGTTAGTTAGTTAGTTAGTTAGTCGACAGATCATCCTCGTTGCACATCGGACCATTCAGTCCATAAGTGCTCGGATCCCCTCCTCAGCAAATCCCGCAGCGTGTAGCGGCTAACGACGCCAGTTCTGTGTTGGTTTATCAATCTTCTTTGGTTTCCTGCGTAGTGTTCTTGTTTGGCCACCCCTCTTTTAATTTGCTGCTCTCGCAGTCTGGCCATTGTTGTAGATTCACAGTCATCACTTGGTTCTTGCAAAAGTCTCACTTCTCGTAGAGCATTCAGAATGTCAGCCTGGTCCATGGCGCGTCCGCCCTCCACAGTAGCCTCACCTGCGAGCTTGTCAGCCCGCTCATTTCCTTGTACTCCCGCATGACCTGGCACGAAGATGAAACTAATCTTTGCCAGCCGAGACCGCTCCAGAGGCAGCAACCATTCTCTTCGGATCGACCCCTCCTCTATCCTCTTGATCATGTTCATTGAGTCGCTAAGGAAACAAGCCCTAGTGAATGTCTGTGTCTCGAGCCATGTTATTGCTTTACTTACTGCCATGACTTCCATGGTCAGGCTACTTGTGGTTTCAGTGAAAGCACCAGAGTCCTCCTTCACAATTCTCCCTCCGGCCCGAGCTGTAAAGGCCCATGAGCTTCTCACATGTCGGACGACCGACCCATCTGTGTAGATGACCGCGTCACTGTCTAGCGAATTCTCGAAAATCAACGCTTGTACTTCACCCTCCACAGCAGCCGGATTTTCTTGTCTGCATTTTCTATCTAGTTGGATGCAAACTGAAAAGGATGTGCAGAAGTCTGTTGGCACTTGCACCCACTCCTCGCCAGGTTCTAAGTCCTCAAGTGAACACACCTGTTGAAGAATGTCTTCGGCTTGACCCATCCACGACCGTCCTCTTTTTAACCTGCTGCCCTTCACCTTCCTAATTTCACTATGCAGTGGATGCTGTGTGTTTGCGTTAATTCTGAGGTAGGCGCATCTAGGTGTGTTGAACTTAAAAGCACTATGTCGTCGGCAAAGTCCAGGTCTTCTAGAATTTTGTCAACCCAATGGATACCCCTATTTGTGTTGCTTGTGCATTTACGCATGACCCAATCGATGGCTATTGCAAAGATCATCGGTGACAAGACACAACCCTGTTTTACTCCCGTTTCCACTGAGAACCAGTCAGAGTTGCCTGATTCTGTTCTCACGCAGCAACGTGTCTTTTTGTAGAAAAATTTTATGATGTTGATATATTTGGTAGGGAAACCATAGATGTTAAGTAGATTCCAAAGTGAAGGACACAATCTTACTGAAAATATTAAACAGTGAAAAACTTATGACCTTACTCAAACCATTAAACATGGAAAGACCAATGATCTTACATAAACAAAACAGTGGCACGTATGAAACAAAACCGTGACACACAATCTTACTGAAACTATTAAACAGTGGAAGACCTATGACCTTACTGAAACAAAACAGTGACAGACACATAATCTTTCTGAAATCTAATCAGCGATGGAGAAAGAAAGCAGAAACGCAATGGCAAACTACTGAACATACACTTACCAAGAAATCACACACAGCCAAAAAATGCTGGGGTTGACTGTGACTTACTGTAAAGGATATGCAGTGAACTTTTCTTCTTTTTTTCTTTTGTGTGTTTGTGTGTGATATTCTAGACAATTCTAGGTTCAGTAGTTCGCTATTGTTTTCTGAACCGCCGACACTCATACAGTTGTGAATATCACGCAAAGCGATATGCTGCCAACCCGGCAGCAGCTGACTTCGAATCGGGTCATGGCGAGATTGTGAAACTGCGTTCTTTACCCCTATGCCACAGACGCCGACATGTAAATATGTGAATTTGTAAGTATGTAAATTGTACGTAAGAACTAAATTAAATAAGAATAAGCAAGTAGATTAATAAGTATTAGGGTAGTATGTGTGTCAGTACGTTAGAAAGTCAGTGTATAAATTATTATAAAATTTGTTAATAAATAAGTAGGTAAGCAAATAAGTAAGTAAATATGTAAGTAATTACATAAATCAGTAAATAAGCAATTCAGTAACTGAGTAAGTAGGTAAATAAGTAAGTAAGTGGATACACAAGTATGTGCGTAAATAAGTGCGTAAGTAAGAGCGTAGGTACACATATAATGTGGTCCACTTTCTGCTTAATGACATGTCATCCGATGTCATCTTGACGACAAGACATTCTTAGTCTAGAATATCATGGCGTAATCAAACAAGAACTTCAGTTGACAAATTGATTATTCAAGAGGCAGAATAGTTTTATTATTATCATACTTCAGCATCAACAACAACCAAGCAGGTGACATTTCAAAGAAACGGTGATAAATAAAATTATAAGCCTCGTCAATTTTTGTTAGTATTGAACATGATTTAAATGGCTAATATTTGTATAACTAATGAGCAAACTATTCCCTCTCTGCCTAATTACGGTATCATCTCAAATGAGACAAAACAATAGTTATACTAAAAGAGACAACAGTGTTAGTCATTAGTCATTAGCCGCGGTTCCAACTTCACGGGAAAGGGTCACCCCATAATGCTCCTGTACCACATTAAATGCTCGTCACTGCTCCATGTGAAACGTGGAACAGACAGCAGTCATGACAAAATAAAACAGCACGCACATTCATGCTTGTATAAGGCCTCTGCCAGAATGTCAACACAACTACCGCATTAAAATTACAGCTCATCGTCGAAGGAAGCAGCGTCACTAGAAAACCAGCAGTTGCACACATATTATTGCATACGGCAAAACCAGCTAGTCCAGCAAACAGCCTGTCGCTACTTTTCTGAACAAGCAGTTCACAATACAAACCACTGCAGACATATGTTAAAGCATTTCACATGAAATCCCCAGCTCACAGTGTCGCTCCACGCACTTAACTCGGTGGCTGAGCGACGGAACCATATACTACCAGTTAAACATGATAAAAATGCGTAAGCAAACCGTAATTAAAAACAAAATCCCTCCAAAGGCTTTGACGGCTCAACAGTTATCCGCCATATTGTACTGGAAGTGGCAACAGTGTTTATAACTTGACGCCATTGTTGTCTTTAGAAAAAACCGAACGAACTTTTCATTTCATGATGCTATGGTAGAAGTTACTCCTAAATTAATCACACACACACACACACACACACACACACACACATGTAGTGCTTAGACACCCTTACAGCTCCATGGCGAATGAGTTACGGACGCAGTTCGTAATCCCGCATACCCGCGTTCGAAACACAGCTGTGGCAGCAGACCGTCTTACGTTGGTTTTTCACAAAATGGTATGGGTGCCGGTCGTTAAGAAAAGCAATGGCAAACTACTAAACGTAAACTTGCCAAGAGATTACAACAGCAAAACCTGCTGCTTGACTGCGACGTCATGTAAAGGATATGCTACTATCTTTGAGCCCTGGCAGTGTTTGATGTGTGACTGACTCTTTCCTGTGAATCCCAATCATCACTAGTGTGTTCTCTAACTGTTTACATTTGGTCGATGCAGACTGAAGAGATATGGCTTCGCGGTTAGCCACTTTTATTCTGCATTTTTGTCTTCTCCTTCTTATTTTAGCCCATGCCGTGTGGCTTTGGTCATCATGTCTGTCGACAACACTTCTGTCTCGTATGCTCCCATTATTGAATGATACTGACGATCCTCCATGCCATGATGCCAAGCTGTCTAGCATATTCTCTCTTGGTCTCCCTCTGCCTTTCTTCCATTCCATCTTACCCGTTATGATGACATACTCAAGCTTTCCTTTTCCCGTTATATATCCGAAGAATGTGGACTGTCTTTTTCTGAAGCGAGCCACCAGTTCTCTTTGTGAGTTAATTTCTTTCGAGACATCTTCGTTATACATTTCACTCCTTCTAGCCATCGCTTCATGAGTCGTCCCCTCTTCTTGTATCCTGATTTTCTAATGTAGAACTCTCTAGCCGTTTCTTCATCTTGTTCCGTTCTAGTTTAACGTCAGAACCTTTTAATTAATTTGTGTGTGTGTGTGTGTGTGTGTGTGTGTGTGTGTGTGTGTGTGTGGGTGTGCGTGCGTGCGTGCGTGCGTGTGTGTGTGTGTGTGTGTGTGTGTGTGTGTGTGTGTGTGTGTGTGTGTGTGTGTTCTATAATTGGTGGTATCCCTATACTTGTTCTTGGTTTCTCATTTGTCTCTCTATCTCTTCCTTTTGTTTATGCATTTAATGCCACATAATGTGATAGTGTTCTCACCTTTCTTCTATACACCATATCTCGGTAGCTTCCACATAATTACTTTATTTAGCCTTCTTTTTTTTTCTTTTTTTGTTGTTGTTGCAAATCGTTCCCTTATGACTATATTAGTTATTTCCCATGTTGAGCGATCAACCGCTGCGGAAATGTAGGATTGAAAGAGATCGTAAGTAATAAGTATTCACTAACGACAGGCTTGATGCTTACGGGACAGTGGACACGCAGTTTCATAATTCGCCGTCATACCCAGTCGAGGGTTTGAAATCATCTGCGGGCGATTTGTATGCAGACCGCTTTGCCTTTAATTTGAAGCTATGGGGAGTCAGCCTTTCAGAATGCAATGGCAAACTACTGAAATAATATTGCCTAGTATATTACTAACAGCCAATAAATGCTATAAAGTACATGCGGCTATCTTAACGGCAAGGTGAAAGAAGCAGGCACTTCAAGACTTAGTACACAACAGAGCAGCTGAACAATGCAGGCATAATTGGAATGGTTGTGAGTTCAACTATGCCTTTTCATTCAAAGACGCGCCATTTTCATTTAAACGTGAGATTTTAAAAAATTAAAAAAAAACAAGAGTAAAGTATCCTTTTCCACTCCTTAAAGATCATTGGGTATACTCATACATCGATAGACCCATCCTGTGCTCGGAGGGTGTGATGCGGTCAGCCTCATGCAGGCTTGACAAGACATTTATTTCCTGATACGTATTTTAGGCTGTCGACCTGGGAGTTCAGGTCTATTTTCAAAATCAGCCTCAATACTGATTCGAACTCATGACCACCGAGCAGGCAGGCGAGGGTCATTTGAAGGTAACTAAGTAAAATAGTGAAGGGCCCTTCCACGCGTTTTGAGACCTATTGGGCATATGGTGCTGATCCCATGTTTTATACACTCCCCTCCCCCTCCCCCAGTTCTGGATCTGTGATGATGTTAATATCCCACAGCCGATTTTACTTCCCATGACACTTTAGATGGGCTCATCTGGGCGGCCAGGTCATTTTTTCCTTACATGTGCCTCGACGGGGATTAGAACAAAATAGCCACCGGAGGGGCAGGCAAGCGTGCTAGTCACTGCGCTATCTGGCCTCCACACAATACACTGAGGACAGTTAAAAAGTACAAGCACGTCTGCTCAGGTGGCTCTTGGAGCTAAATGTGTTTCTTCAGCCACGCTCTGTTTTCATTTGAAGATGGTCGTATCTAGTTCCTGTACTCCTATATATTTCTGTTATCTAGTAATATATCGTATGTTCACCGGCTCCCCCTTGTCTTACATGAGTGCGGATCAATACTTGTTAATTATTTCCTGCTCCCATTGGAGACACGATCGATAAGAATGATGATTGTTCATGTAGACTCAGCGCTATTTTTGTCTGGATGCTGTCCCGCTCCAGCACATTTGCTAAGTAATTTTTATTTTCATCCAAAGTAAATGATTCTTTGTTTTCTCAAAATCGGCACGCACTCTATGAGCCGTGGCAGTGAAGTAGCTAGTGCACATTGTTGGATATATGGGCGTGAGAGAGAGAGAGAGAGAGAGAGAGAGAGAGAGAGAGAGAGAGAGAGAGAGAGAGAGAGAGTATGTGTGGATGGATGGATAGATGGATTGATGAATGGGTGGGTAGGGTTGAGTGGGTGGATAAGTAAACTTTAGTTAGTGAGTTTGTGATTGTATTTGTGTTTGGGAGGGAGTGTGTATTTGTGTGTTATTGGATGGGTGCATGACTGTTAGTGTTTGTGTAAATGATGTAAGTATGCATGCAGTATAGTATATGTGTGTTATGAATGAGCGCATGTACGCGTGTCTGCCTGCCTGCCTGCCTGTCTCATAACATGGTAATATGCATTGTTTATATTTACAAAATTCATTTGACAATGTTGTTTTCCTATGTGAATGTAACATGCACTATTGATGAAAGAAAGATGAGTGACTGGAAGGCCGAGTGTAAGACGGGCATGCGTACCCATTTTGTTACCTTTGAAAATAAAGTTCGTTCGTTTGTTCTACTAGTACTGCGGGTCTTGAGTTGTTGTGACAGTGTTGATCTTTCTATGACAAGATTGATTTCGTTTGTTTTGGTTTGGTTTGTAAATAGGGGTCGCTGTCGCGTAGTGGCTAGACGCTAGCCTGGCGTTCTGTGGTCATGGGTTTGAATCCACATTGAGGAGGGTGTTTAAAATTGACCTGCGCTGCAGAGTTGATTCAGCCGTAACATGGGTACTGAAAAATGAGTTGAGAAGTAAATACTTGATGCTGAATGATCGCTCACATAAGTGCCAAATGATGTATTAACATATGGGGCTGGCACTATGTGACCAATGCTCCTTCAGGCGTGTTAAAGGGTTGTTTACTTGTATTCAATTTTGTTTTTTAAAGGTTATTGATTTTTGAATTTTAAGACAAATGTACCGAATTTCTCAGGTGAAAAAGAAGACAGATAAGCAAGTTATAGAACGACCCAATATCAAAGTTAGTTGCAAATCACTTACAAGACGTCGCAGTCAATCCCAGAATTTTTGACTGTTTGTGATTTCGTGGCAAGTTTACCTTCAGTAGTTTGCTACTGCTTTCTGAACGACCGACGCTCATAGCATTGTATGAAAACCAACGCATTACGGTCTGCTGCCAAATCGCCCGCAGCTGTGTTTCGTACGCGATAAGCGGAACTACAAATTGTATCCGTAACCCATTCGCCACAGAGTGGGTTCTTTATAAAAAGGGAAGTGTTAAAGGTAACACACATGAGTAAGACAAGGTACTGCAGTAATATCAAACAAAAACACAATCTAATGAGGACCTATACATAACAATCACCATAAGAAACTAATGAAGACTATACATATCAATCAACACACGAAACTAATGAAGACTATACATATCAATCAACACAAGAAACTAATGAAGACTATACATATAAAGGGTCATTTACAAGCCTTAAGAGAGATTGGGTATATGGTGCTTGGCCCATATTTGTATTAGAACAGTCGTCACTGGGGAGGCTCGTGTGGTCAATACCACGCAGGCCAATCTCCGTTCCCATGATATCTCCTCGTACCCATGTGAGGCTGGGTTGAATGGACAATCCACGGGAATTTTAAACATTCGAACCCATGGCCACTAGACTTGCAGGCAAGCGTCTACCACGGCTCAATGGAGGCCATACTGAAGGGAAAACTAGAGGACAACGTTAGCTAGAGAGCGTCACGGATGTAGACACACGGAGAGAGAACATCGAGACATGGCCAAGCTTGAGCTCTGCAGAATGCATAACCAGTGCGTAGGGCAGGAACTGCTGGAGATACACTACTGTCAATCTTCACTGCAGAAACAGCACAGGATGGTGATGGTGGTGATGATGGATGATGATGATGTTGATGATGATGATGTTGATGATGATGATGATGATGATGATGCTGATGATGATGATGATGATGATGATGATGGTGGTGGTGGTGGTGGTGGTGGTGGTGATGGTGGTGGTGATGATGTGTTTGCTTATAGAAAGTGCTCTTTTTTAGTCGCTGACAATTTCAATGCAGTATGATGCGTGTATCTGTGTGTGTGTCTGTGTGTGTGTGTGTCTTGTGTTTGTGTGTGTATGTGTCTGTGTTTATGTGAGAGACAGAGACAGACAGAGACAGAGAGAGACAGAGAGACAGAGAGAGCGAGAGAGAGAGAGAGAGAGAGAGAGAGAGAGAGAGAGAGAGAGAGAGAGAGAGAGAGAGAGAGAGAGAGAGAGAGAGAGAGAGACGTTATAGCTTCCGTGTACATTTGTAAAAGACCACTGGTTGTTTTTTAACTTTTAGTTTTCTAGTGACAAGAGAGTGAAGTTTATCAGTTTCAAGGCGGCGAGACTTACTTTCCAAAATCCCCGAAGTGTTCCTCATGAGGCTGGGTCAACGCCAGAGTCGCACTGGTAGGGGAAGCTGCCCACTACCAACACTGGTGAGAAACATACTGACATTTTACTAGATCTGACCATCAAAGAAGACGAATACTGACATTCTACTAGTTCTGACCACCAAAGTCGAAGAAAAAAAAAACTGTCATTTACTGCCAATATAGTAACTTGCGGTGTATGGCAGAGGGGTCTTTGAGCCTGAGGAATAAAGGCCGCCTGGCTAGTGCAGTCGCAGCGAACTGTGCAGGTTAGGATTTTCTTTTTGCCCCCGAAAGTCGAAGAATACTGGCATTTTACAAGATCTGACCACCAAAGACGAAGAATACTGGCATTTTACAAGATCTGACCACCAAAGACGAAGAATACTGGCATTTTACAAGATCTGACCATCAAAGACGAAGAATACTGGCATTTTACTAGATCTGACCACCAAAGACGAAGAATACTGGCATTTTACAAGATCTGACCATCAAAGACGAAGAATACTGGCATTTTACTAGAGCTGACCACCAAAGACGAAGAATACTGGCATTTTACAAGATCTGACCATCAAAGACGAAGAATACTGGCATTTTACTAGAGCTGACCACCAAAGACGAAGAATACTGGCATTTTACTAGATCTGACCACCAAAGACGACGAATACTGGCATTTTACTAGATCTGACCACCAAAGACGAAGAATACTGATATTCTAGTAGATCTGACCATCGAAGAATAAAATTGCTGACATTCTACAAGATTTGACCGTCGAAAAATAAAAATGCTGACATTCTACAAGAACTGATAATCGAAGAATAAAAATGCTGACATTCTACGAGATCTGACCGTCGAAGAATAAAAATGCTGACATTCTGCAAGATTTGACCGTCGAAGATGAAAAATGCTGACATTCTACAAGATTCGACCACTGAAGAAAACTGGCTCACAGGCAGCATCATGTCTCCGATACTAAAATAATGTAGCTAAATTTAAGTGTTTTCCCATCAGTAGCTGAATGACGGTCTGGTGTCACCTGTGGCACATGACTGTTCCTACCGGACGAGGATGTCCTAAGACAGCCATTAACGTCGTTTGCACTGTTCGAGGCGACTGCACTAGCCAGGCCGCCTTAATTCCTCAGGCTCAATACCCCCCCCCCCTTGCCATACACCGCAAGGCACTATATTGGCAGTAAATGACAGTTTGACTGACTCTAAAATGTTGATACTCATGAAGGTAATGTGGTGGTTTCCCTCTTGACTCCCACATACACATGGGAGTCTTTTACCTATGCCTACGACAGCCATTTCCGGCTATCAGGACAACTGAGCGCCTTGCTCAGTTCATCTGCAGAGTTATCCACTTTTCCCGGTGGATACTCTTAAAGTCTGATATTGCGGTTATTACTGACTGGCACCTTGCCGTCTTGACAGACGATAGTTTGTAAAATGGGGTTATCTCTTTATAACACAAAGCCTGGGCTGAATTTAGAGACCATGTGTTGCCCATGCAGCATGATCCTTCTCTCGGCCTGTCTAGTTTACTCCCCAGAAAAGGTGACACCAATACGTCTGGAACAAAACAAGCTGCAGAAGCTGCTGGATCAGCAAAGCAATGCTCTAACTGTCCGCATGTCGGAGCTTCGATCCTAGACCAGTTACCAACCAAGGTTTAGGGCCTGCGGTTATATAAAAACAATAATACATAGCATATAGTTAAATGAATAATAGTATAAACGGATACACAGACCAAATAATAGATAGAGTAACGGTAGTTGTAGACATAAGACTAATAACTTACAGTATTACGGTATTCCAATCTCGTATACACTCGTAAGTAACGTGACGTTGCGTGAGAATTGGTAGCGGTTCTCTCCGCGTCTGTAACTTACGGGGTATTGAGCCGGTCGCTCAGAAAGCAATGGCAAACTACTGGGCGTAATCTTGCCAAAAAATCAACAATCAGTTGAAAGATGATGAAGTTGACAGCGATGTCCTGTAAAGGATATGCGGGGAAAAAATAATTACGGTATTCGGGAGGTACAAGTGTACAATCCATCTGTCATCCCACAATCCACGTAAGATTACAACTTTGGGTGAACACTTGGGTTCAATAAAAGCAGAGAACCAGAGTCAAACAGAAAACTCGCTTTTCGTGACAACTGGAAAGATCAAGGGAAAGAGATGCGGAGACAAACCAAGAGAAATTATGCTGAATGGACCGAGGCGGTGGCATGGGGGAATATCACAAGCAGAGCCTACGCCAGCTGGCAAGTCACTAGATGATGTTGATATAAGCGTTACTATGGCTTGGGAGGAACGCTGACGGAAGGCATGTTTCCTGGAAGAAGAAGCAGGGCTCGAGAAGTACGATAGTGGCCACAAAACTTTGCATTATAGCCACGAGGTAGGAGAACTGGTATAGGATCGAGAAACGTTTCGGCGGGCGGCGGTGAGAGCGAAGTAATGCAAACGACATGATACATGATGATGATGGCCATTACTGGTAATGGAACCCATCACTGATGCATTGAAAGCTGAGTGCTCTTACCACTACACCACGATTATCTTTCAAACAAATATTATGTATTAAATGTAATTTACTGGAGAATAGTGTAAAATTAATAAACATATTAGCGTAATCTGGAAATTATTTAAACAATGATGGTTTTTCACAAATACCATTTTGGATAGGAAGTTTCATAAATCTTTACATAAGCGTAGTATAAAATGTTATATGACGGTGCACCCCATACTTTTTTATCACTGGTGCCGTGTCGTTTTATGGAATTGTAACCAACGGTTTTTATTATCTTCACAACTGCAATAATCCGTAAAAGAGAATGCACCACTGGTCAGATAGCAAACCTCCAACAAAGAAATACAGTGTTCAGAATGTAGAAATCTTGATGTGGACAGTTGTAGCTGTGAGAATTTCTAGCACGGAGCCAGGCGAGTATTCAGCAGATTCTAGCTGGCCTTCAATCACGAACGGGTGCGCGCGCTGTGCTAAAGGATCTCTCACGCTGCCGAGTGAATTGTGTCGGATACAGGAATGACTGAGACAAATAATTACATCCCATATCTACATTTATTCAATAGTTTCTTGCTACGCTAAGTGACATTCTTGCACGTGAATTTTCTTGCTAGTTCTTTCGTTAATATTCTAAAGCACATTGTTATAAACTCAATAAATGTCAAAATACATGCATTTTGTTTTCCTCACTGAGAAATATGAATACATGTTTGCTAGTTTGTGTTTGTAAGTGTGTTTTCTTCTTCTCCATTCCTCTTTCGATGGGAGCTCGTCACATCTAGTTAGTGCATCACACGGGTCAGTGTGTCCGATTTCGGCCTACATTTTTATAATGTTTACCTCCTATAGCCAGATTCCATCCAAGTTAAGAGCAGGTAAAGATAGTACCATGACATCCGGGAAGGTTAACCCAGTCAACAAACACCCGCAGAAGTATAATGTGTCGGCCTAATGGCGCAAATAAACTTGATACAATGCAATCATATCTGGGGAAAAAACACTCCGGATGAACGAAGAAGAAGAAGAAGAAGAAGAAGAAGAAGAAGAAGAAGAAGAAGAAGAAGAAGAAGAAGAAGAAGAAGAAGAAGAAGAAGAAGAAGAAGAAGAAGAAGAAGAAGAAGAAGAAGAAGAAGAAGAAGAAGAAGAAGAAGAAGACGAAGGAGGAGAAGAAGAAGAAGAAGAAGGAGAAGAAGACGAAGGAGGAGAAGAAGAAGAAGAAGAAGAAGAAGAAGAAGAAGAAGAAGAAGAAGAAGAAGAAGAAGAAGAAGAAGAAGAAGAAGAGGAAGAAGAAGAAGAAGAAGAAGAAGAAGAAGAAGAAGAAGAAGAAGAAGAAGAAGAGAAGAAGAAGAAGAAGAAGAAGAAGAAGAAGAAGAAGAATGAAGAAGAAGAAGAAGAAGAAGAAGAAGAAGAAGAAGAAGAAGAAGAAGAAGAAGAAGAAGAAGAAGAAGAAGAGGAAGAAGAGAAGAAGAAGAAGAAGAAGAAGAAGAAGAAGAAGAAGAAGAAGAAGAAGAAGAAGAAGAAGAAGAAGAAGAAGAAGAAGAAGAAGAAGAAGAAGAAGAAGAAGAAGAAGAAGAAGAAGAAGAAGAAGAAGAAGAAGAAGAAGAAGAAGAAGAAGAAGTACTATGACAATTGCCACCCTTATAGTGTAAAGAATTCTAGATATCGTGATGTTATGAGGCGATCAGTTACCGTCACATCCGTCTTTCTTTCCAGAAAATACTCAGAAAATTATCCATCACCCATTCCACGAGGATATGTCGACCTCAGAGACATACTAGTAGGGGAATAAAATAGATTGCTACCACCGTTGGGGATTGAACCGGGATCCCTGCTTGATAAAAGGCACCTTCTAACCACAAAGTACCAGGTGTGATGAGTGGCGTGTTTATTTTCGAAAACTTCATACCAGTCTTCGGAGTGAATAACAGGACAGGACAAAACCATACTTGATTTCAAATTTGGGACAGCGGTTGTATTATAACAAAGAACTGAACTAAGTTAGTTAGTTGCATATCCTATACAGGAATTCGCAGTCAACTAAAGAATTTTGTTGGTTGTTTATAATCTATTGGCAAGTTTACGTTCAGTAGTTTGCAACCGCTTTCTGAACAATCGGTACCATTGTATGAAAATCAACGCAAGGTTTTCTGCTGCCAAATCTCCCGCAGCTGTGTTTCGAACGCGGTATGCGGGATTACCAATTGTGTCTGCAACCCTTCGTCACAGAGCCGACAGCTGAACTAACATATTTAAACATAATTTTGCCACCCTTATAGTGTAAAGAATTCTAGATATCGTGATGTTATGAGGCGATCAGTTACCGTCACATCCGTCTTTCTTTCCAGAAAATACTCAGAAAATTATCCATCACCCATTCCACGAGGATATGTCGACCTCAGAGACATACTAGTAGGGGAATAAAATAGATTGCTACCACCGTTGGGGATTGAACCGGGATCCCTGCTTGATAAAAGGCACCTTCTAACCACAAAGTACCAGGTGTGATGAGTGGCGTGTTTATTTTCGAAAACTTCATACCAGTCTTCGGAGTGAATAACAGGACAGGACAAAACCATACTTGATTTCAAATTTGGGACAGCGGTTGTATTATAACAAAGAACTGAACTAAGTTAGTTAGTTGCATATCCTATACAGGAATTCGCAGTCAACTAAAGAATTTTGTTGGTTGTTTATAATCTATTGGCAAGTTTACGTTCAGTAGTTTGCAACCGCTTTCTGAACAATCGGTACCATTGTATGAAAATCAACGCAAGGTTTTCTGCTGCCAAATCTCCCGCAGCTGTGTTTCGAACGCGGTATGCGGGATTACCAATTGTGTCTGCAACCCTTCGTCACAGAGCCGACAGCTGAACTAACATATTTAAACATAATTTTGTCATCATTTGAAAGTGATCATTTGTGTTTGAACTGAGTTGAGTTGAGTTGGGTTGAGTTGAGTTGAGTTAAGAACCGATATCACTGCACTCAGGACATTCCCATGCGTGCTCTAACCCCTCGTTCATCGGCCCACGAAGAGTCATACAACTAATCGTTCCAACCGCTGTCTGATATAAAGTTCTCCTGGTCTTCCCTCTCAGTTTTTAGATTCTTCCAGAACCCCTGCTGATCCCCCACAATCTCCATTCTTTCTACATATGGGTTGTCAATCTATTCCCCTGCCTTCCCCACCTAGTCCCACAAGCGCACGACCACCTTCCCCTTGTCCATAGGTCAATCATTTGCGTTTTCTTCCTTAATGTAATCTCTCATTCGCTGGTGTGTAGATGTAGCTTGCAGTCTTTGCCTATTAAAAAAATGTGTTGCGTATCCCTTACGGGACGTTGCAGTCAACATCAGCATTTTTCAGCTGCTGTTGATGTACTAGGCAAGTGTAACGTTCAATAGTTTGCCAATTCTTTCTGAACGACCGGATCCCATACCAGCACGTTATAACACAACGCGACACGGTCTGCTGCACAAATCGGCCGCAGCTGAGCTTCGGACGCCTGGTACCCGGCTCACGGGGCCGGTTCTTTGCCTATAGGCTATAATTATTTACAATTATACACACTGATGTGATACCAGCCCACAATATTAATTTCTTTATAATACAGCAAGTTTATGGGCAGTCACGAAGGTAGATTCATGGTGAAGAGAAGGTTGGTTCGTTGTGATACCTCTGGAATACTGCTCATTAACACTTTCATCATCATCATCATCATCGTCATCATCATCATCTAGTGCCTTGCCGGCTGGCGTGAGCGATCATGCCTTTCCACAATTTGCGATCTCCGACGGCATGGATCAATTCGTGTGTTGACTCCATTCCGTGCCATGACACAAGACTGGCAAGAACCTTCTCCCGCTGTCTCCCTCTAATCTTTCCGGTTGTCACAATATGTTTCAGTTTTTGTCTTTTCATAACTTGGCCAAAAAACAATGACTGCCTATTTATGATGTTTATGATAAGTGTTTCTTTGCGACTTAGCTTCACTCAAAATGTCCACATTGTTCACTTTCGCTGTCCAATGAATTGTCAGCCTTCTTCCATAATACCACACCTCAAAGGCATCCAGGAATTGTTTCGCCCCAGAATTCGCAGCAGTATGTTAAAATTGGTTCTATGTAACATGCAAGAACTCTGTTTCTATCTTTCAAGGACAATGATTTATTGCACAAAACGTTCTTCGTGTGATAGAATGCTGTTTTCGCTTGTCCTTTCTTGTTCTTTATCTCAGTGATACATCTTCCATCTGATGTTATCCATGTGCCTAGATATCTGAATTTCTATACTTGCCCCAAAATAACGTCATTTACTTTAATTGTACATTTAGACACAATTTGTCTCTTTGGTATCACCATGACTTCTGTCTTTCTATTATTCAAACGAAGGCTAACTTTCTACAACCACTGTATATATCATTTCCTACAGTTCCCTTTGACTTGTTGCTATCAGGACAGTGTCATCAACATAACATTAACTTTTTAGTCTGATTGACTGGCTTTAAGTGATTCTGTGCCAAACAAACAGTAGATTTGGACCAAACATGACACGCGTGTATTATAATGTTAATGTCCATTCTCTGAGTATTGAAACTGGGGAAGATAGACGAAATAAAATAAATAATACGATAACCCAAGTATCGTGATATATCGTCCTCCTGTCTTTAAAATTCGAGAGGGTCGACTTCATTGCACCGAGTTTTATTCCATATGGCTCCGTCTACTTCCGCAGGGTGGCATGACGGAAGCGTCGCACAAAGCACTAATTCCGTAACTCCAGCGATGACCCACAGGAGTCTCCGAGAAAATGCACTCGTGAACCGAAAGACATAGCCCGGAATCGATCCCATACCCTTCGGAGCACGAAGCAAACGGCTTGACCACTTCACCATAGATAGTCACATTTAGCGATATATTATCCCTTGATACTGAATCATGTAAGTTTATCTAAGTTGTGAAAAGAGTTTGCACCTATCCGAATGGGAATGACCGAAACCCTGTTTTGACAAAACACACTGTCTAACCAGTATGCCACAACAGCGTTGAGTGGCATGTTCGAAAAACGTCATTCTAATTAATAACACGACATGACAAAACCATAACAGATGTCAAATTTTAGTAATAATGTGCACATAACAATATTAGATTTTGTAAGTTTAAGAATCGCTGTAACGCAAATGTTAATATTTATTGTGTAAGACACATCATTGTCTATTAACAAAGGAAAATTAGTTCTGAGAACATGTCAATGATATTGTGTGCAACAACAAAAAAAGAGAAGCAGCTCTAACTTTCTCCTACTTTTTCTTTATAATGAGATGAATGTTTAGATTTTTAACACGAAAGCATTATATCAAATGACAAAGGCAAAGAAGCTCGACTAATGCTTTAATGGACGACTTTGTGAAAGGAAAAGACGTTTTCTTCCTTTTATTAAAAACTTCCCTAGCGAAATATCGAATAAGGAATCAACAGTTTTTAATTTACATTAAATGGTTTCCTTATCCAACAGGAAGTGAACACGAAGACAGCTCTTACTTACTAAATCCGAGGATAGACTGTAGGATAAACCCGTATGTATAATAAATTCCATGCCCTTTTTATAATAAAATCTTTTTATAATAAAATGCATTCCTTTATTCGTTTGCCGTGGAACGAGGAAAAACAAATCACGCTAATTTCTCATTATAGCCTGTCCAGAAATGAATGCCTTCATTCACGATCAATTGTTTTGAAAACTGTCTGTTGCATCGTTATGAAATTTTTCCTGCTGTCTTATATTTATCCCCACCCAAGGAATATGTCTTTGATAGGTCCAAAAGCAACTTAAATCATGGAAAGCGGCGATATTTCTTTGATGTTTTGGTGAAAATCTAGTGATTTCTCGCTAACAAACTTGTTTTACAATAATGTCCCGTTCCACTACGTGAGGCTCTTGTCATAAGGCCAATCCCATGTCCCATGAGTAAATTAACTATTCAACGCTAATGTTTCCTTGTGAAGACGTAATACATTTAATAATGTGCACTTCATCTCTGACCCGTAAATTATATACCGCATATAAACAAACTTTGAAATCTGCTGTACAATCTCCAGAACAAAATTTTTTTAGTTGGGTGGATATAATGATATTGATAAGGTTATATGCTAAATCTAAACACTTTCCCTCGGATGGTTACTGAGATATGGAATTTTATATTGGGGCAGACAAAAGTAAACAGACTATAGTATAGTGTTTATTGTGTAGCACCGGGTGAACGGTGTCTCTTTTTCTAACACACACTTGCGGTAACGTGTAGGAGTGGGCAATCTAAGCGTTCATTCCTAGGCCTGGCGTGTTGCTTTGTACCCGTGTTTGTTCATAGTCGCTTTCTTGATCCTCCCCTGACCCTATTTCTATCCTTTTTTTCGTGTGGTTCAATGCTTTTTATTTGATTTACGAGAACAGAGAGTTCGAACAGCGAGTTATACAGGCACGCGTTTTGTCTCCTTATCTGTGTTACTTGTATACTCAGTATATCATGAAGAATACGATACCAAATATTGACAAGGAGCAGTGTGATCCTATGTAATTGTGATAATAGGAACACCGGAACTTATTTATGCTGAATCGTACAATTATCTGTGGTTGTAAACATATTATGGGAGACGCTTTGAAGAGATTAGAACAACAATCGTCATGGCGAAAGACAGCCTTTTGCAAGACGAAAAACACACTGACCAATAAAAAGATGTCTTTTGCAACGATAAAAAGAGTGTTGAGGTGCTACATAGAACCTGTGCTGTTGTATGGATATGAAACGTGGACAATAAGCAGACAAGCTGAAAAATATCTGACGGCTGTGGAAATGTGGTTTCTGAGAAAAATTCAAAGAATACTATGGACAGAAACACCAATGACCAAGTCCTACAAGAAACAAATGAAAACCGTAAATTGATTAGATAAATTAGACGTAGACAGTCACAATTTTTGGTCATGTTATGAGAAGAAATAAAATGGAGAACTTGGTGACAACTGGCAAGATCGAGGGGAAGAGAACAATGGGAGGGCAGAGAAGTAAATACCTGGATGTCTTGGTCACGTTGTATGGTCTAGACAAGAACACAGAGCTGATCCACGACTCTGTTGATCGTGTGAGATGGCAAAACATGACCGCACACGTTTATCGGCGTGGCACATGATGATGATGATGATGATGATGATATGCTGAATATTATCAATAACACAAATTGGAATTAAGAAACTAATTATGTTAGAGCAAGCAAACTGTGAAACACAAACGTTATATTTCATGATAACACCCCCACCCGCACCCCCGTTTCCACGAAAGGAAAAACACAAACATATGTCAATTTGGAAAGCATGTATGTCAACAAATATATTGATCACTTGAGATAAATTACAGAAAGTCAGTAGTTCTAATATCTTCGTTTTCTGCTGACGAACAATGGAAAATTATTAGAGAAATTAAAATAAATACTAAAATTGCACTACAAAATCTTCTTCTTCTTCGTTCATCCGGAGTAATTTTTTCGGATGTGACTGCGTTGTGCCTGTTCACAGCAGAGCTGCGTTCCTGCGCCGTTAGGCCGACACATCCGACTTCTGCGGGCATCTGTTGACCGGGTTAACCTTCCCGGGGGTTTCTTAGGACGTTTGACTCTCACTGTTGTGGTGTTATCCCCCATCCCAGCTGGTCCATATAGAACAGCCAAAGATCCTGGTCAGCCCTCAAGGGAAGGCAGGGGCAGGCCATGGGCATTCCCCGCCATCCAAGGAGGCTTCCATACTTGCAGAGCCGATACATAGCGCTCTGGTACTGGGCTCACCCAAGGAATCGTCACGTCCTGCACATGGCTGCTTAGCCTCACTTCCGTATATTGGGCCTTCCGCTCACCATAGGCTGTTCTTCCGGAAACCAGAAGTATGCAGTCTGCAGATGACATCCACACAGTGAGTTTTCGATACGGACTTTCCATGTAATGGATTTGCTATCCAAGCAATATTCCATTTCGTGCCACTAGGACACTTTTCCACCTTTTATGAAGCCCACATAGCTTCCAGACTTTTGATTCGGACTTTCCACGTAATGGATTTGCTATCCAAGCAATATTCCATTTCATGCCACTAGGACACTTTTCCACCTTTTTATGAAGCCCACACAATGGGCTTTTGATTCGGACTTTCCACGTAATGGATTTGCTATCCAAGCAATATTCCATTTCATGCCACTAGGACACTTTTCCACCTTTTATGAAGCAAACACAGCGAGCTTTCGATTTGGACTTTCCACATAATGGATTTGCTATCCAAGCAATATTCCATTTCATGTCTCTGGGTCTTCATGCACCTTTAAATGTCAACCTGTATGTAGTTAAAGTAAGCTACGGTCAACTTGAGCTTGTTGATATCTCCATAGAGCTTGTCCTCAAATGAAGCAGGTGTGGGCCACAATATCTTTCTCTGTTCTGCATACGTTGTGCAATCCTGCAGCAAATGTTTTGCTGTCATTTTTCCAGTTCTACAATTACATTCATCGGTATCTCCTATTTTTAGTTTATTGAACAAGTGGTATTTCAGCCTGTTATGTCCTGTGCGGAGTCTGAAGATTGCTACTTGTTCTCTTCGGTCGAGTTTGTAATATGCATCATCCTTCTGATGGCCTGGATGCTCTGATTCCCATTTGGTTCTATAAGTGCTTTTTATCAACCTCTTTGCCTCATTATAGGTTATGTCTATGTCAGGCTGTGGTAGTCGTCCGCCCTCTTTTGCCAGTCTGTCAGCCTCTTCGTTTCCAGGTATACTGCAATGTGATGAGATCCACTGTATTACAACTTTTTTGGATTTCTGGCATAGACCATGGAGTGCTGCTCTTAGGTCAGTTAGTTCTGTGCTGTTATTGCTCTTCAGTATTGAGACAACTGACTTTGCATCTGTGAAGATAGCTATTTGCTTCTCTTTATTTCCCTCCATCAGGAGCATTTCTGCTGCAGTTTTCAGAGCCTCTACCTCCGCTTTGGAAGTTACTTGAAAATTTTCCAGTTGCCATTGAATGTGTTTTTTTTTCACTCCATTTTTAAATTTAGGAGAATTCCTCCTCCTCCATTCTCTATTGAATTTTTTTGCAGATCCATCTGTATATGCATGGGTCCAATTTCTGCTTGGGTAATGTTCTTTTATGTAGTTTAGGGTTATTTCTCTTCTTTCGGTTTCATGCTGAGTGTTCTTTTTCTCAATACCAGGAATGTTTTCTATCATCTCAGGCAGTTGCTGCTGTCTCCAAGCTGGGACCTTGTGTGCATTGTGTATGGGCTTGACTGTTGATATGTTAAGTATAGGATACTGCCCTAATCCTTCGTTTTGCAGTTTCTACAAAGTTGCTACGGTTCAGTCTTCCCTTTCCAAAACCATTAAATCTGTTGTACATAGGGTGGTCTGTCAATCTTCTAAATTTTTCTGCTTGTTGCTGGGCTCTGCTATCTCTTCTATCCTGCATTGGTTGTAAACAAGTGATCTTTTCTAGTTCATTAATAGGTGTTGTCTTCAGGCTTCCAGTTATGATTCGCATTCCTTGGTTGTGGACTCTACTTATTTTGTTAAAGTTTGACTTAGCTGCTGTTGCCCAAGCTGCAATGCCATATTCCAGTACTGGCCTCACCCATCCAGTATATAACTTCTTGAGAACTTTCTCATCTGCTCCCCACGTTGTACCAGCAAGCTTTTTCATGATTGCCATTCTCTGCCTTGCTCTTGTTCGATTTTTCTCAACCTGTGTCTTCCATGTCAGGCGACGATCAAAGGTGACTCCTAGATAGTTTGGATTTTCTTCATGGCGCAATATTTTTCCATTCAATACCAGCTTAGGTTGCTGAGTTTTATTTGAGAGGGAGAACACTGTGCATGTTGTTTTCTCCTCACTTATCTTCACTAGCCATGATTTTGACCAGTCCTCTAGCGCTAATAAGGCTTGCTGTATTCTGCTATTAGCTGTACTAATATATTCTTCAGATGTCCATATGGCTAGGTCATCTGCAAAGGAGGATGTGTGTACTCTGGCTGGAAAATTTTCTGTGATGTCATTTATATATGCTAGGAATAATGTTGGTGAAAGAACTCCTCCTTGGGGACACCTTGCTCCAGCAGCATCATTTTGCTTGTTTGTCCTTGTACTTTTGTTCTGGCAGTTCTGCTCTCAAGGTAGTGGCTGATCCATTTATACATTTTTCCACAAACATGCATGTTTTGCAGTTTTACTTTCAGTCCTTCCTTCCATACTTTATCAAATGCTTTTTCTAAATCTATCCAGACTGCTAGTGTGTGCTTTTTCTCTTGGAAGGCATCCTCTATTTCCTGAGCTATATAGGTTATTTGATCTTCAGTGGATCTGTGCTTTCTGAATCCTGCTTGGTGTGGTGTTAAGAGTTTGTTTTCTTCCAGATGCCATGTTAGCCTGCCATTGATAATGCGTTCCATTAATTTTCCTACACAGCTAAGTAGACTGATAGGTCGATAGCCATTTGGTTCTTCCAGGTCTTTTCCTTTCTTTGGGACTGGTATTAGTATAGCTTCCTTCCATGCCTGTGGGACTATTCCTCTCTTCCAGCTGTTATTTAGGACTGCTAGTAGTTTCTTCTTTGCCTTTGTGCCTAGTCCTATTAGCATTTCATTTGTGATTCCATCCTTTCCTGGTGATGTCTTCTTTTTTAGGGTATTCATTGCCTGTTCCATTTCTTCCATTGTTAGATTTGCCATCATATATTCTGCTGCTGTCTCTGTATTTCTATGATGTATCTGTTTGTCTTTGATTGCTTTCTTCTGTTCGGTTGTAATATCAATGTGGTTTGCATTTGCATAGTGTTCCATTAGTGCATTTGCAGCCTTTTTTTCCTGTAAGCAAGGCATTTCCTTGTTTAATTGTTATTTGTTGTTTCTAGGTCCTTCATTGTTCATGGCTTTCACTAGTTTCCATAGTTTGTTTCCATCCCTGTCAAAATTCAGGTTTTCTGTTTTTTCCCTCCAACAATCTCTTGTTGTTTGATTTACTGTTCTTTTATATTTTGCTGAGATGGCTTTGAGAGAGATGTTCGCTTCAATTGTTTGTTCTCTCTCTGCTGTCTTCCTGGCATCTTCAACTTTGTCCTCCAAACTTTGTAGTTCTTCAGTCCAGTATGGTTTGTAATTTTTCCTCGCTCCTCTAGGAATGGACTCAGTGGCTGCCTGTATTATCGCTCTGTTAGACTTTCCACCATTTGCTTTATGTTGCCATATCGTGTATTTATGTTTTTCACAATATTTGTCTGTTAGTATGGCAAATATGTCCCAATCTGCTCGTTTGTAATTCCAGCGGGCAAGGGCTTTTGCTCCTGTGGAACATACTCCATATTCATTACAAGCTTGATTGGTCTGTGGTCACTACCTGCTAATTGGTCCAGCACATGGCGATCGATTTTGTGGAGGATGTCTCCTGTGCAGAAAGCTAAGTCTGGAGTAGAAGTGGTAAGCCATCTTCTGGAGTAGAAGCTCGGTGTGTCATCCGCTTTGTTGAGTAGATGGAGATTTGAGTCTATTTCCCAGTCCTCCAATTCATCTCCTCTTTTGTCAGTATCTGGGATCCCCATCTTTCTGAACGGCTATTAAAGTCTCCGACAATAATGCAGTTTGTGTCAGTTATTTTCATGTTTGAGAGTGTAAGGTCCTTATCTGCTGGGCTATACAGAATGAAGATTCTTATTTTCACGTCCTTTATCATTATATCAACACCTATAATTTCTGTTTGGTTGTCAGAGATCACAGATACTTCGCTGCAAGGTATTGTATTTCGTGTAAGTATTAGAACTCCTCCTTTGTGTCCTTCGCGGTCGAAACGTGTGGCCTGATATCCTCTGACTGAGAATTTGTGATTGGCGTTGAGGTGTGTTTCTTGAATGCATGCCACATCTATTCTATCTTTACTACAAAATCTAATGCAATTAAACATTTGTGTATTTAGACAGATAGAACAAGAAGGTCAGAATACTAAGAGCATGAATATTTTCCACGACGTGAGTGTGAAACGTGGATATTTAACAAATACGTTTAGTTTAGTTTAGTTTAGTCGACGGATCAACATCATGGCACACGTGTGTAACCCATCAGTTCTCCGTTCTACTCTTAACTCAAGCTTGAGTCCAGAGAATCTCAGCTCAGTGCACGAACTCCGTAGCACCGGCGAAGATCCTGAAATACTTTGGGTAGATTTTTAACTCGAAATGTTGCCCTGGCAGTGCCGTTAGGCTACTCTTTTTCAATTTCCAACTGCCAAGGGATTTTTTACGTGTGCAACAATACACACGGGCGTCCAGTCTCACTACGCAGAGACCAGGGGAAATTTTGTTAATAGAAGTCAACGTGAAAAAAATTCCAGCCCTCACCGGGGCTTGAACCCGGGTCCTCCAGGCGGACACCATACCTATCAGGGGGCTGCGTAGTCTCAGGGTATGGTGTCCGCCTCAAGTGCTGGAGGTCCCGGGTTCAAGCCCCGGTGAGGACCGGGATTTTTTCACGTGGTTTCTCCAAACTCAGGTTTGAGTTAGGAGAAGAACGGAGCACTTATGCGTTACACCCGTGTGCCATGATTTGATCCATCGACTAAACAAAACTTAACTAAACCATACCTCGAGACCACTCATCCCCAATTTTATTTTATTTAACAAATAAGCTGGAAGGCAAATATCGGCAGTTGAGTATAAATGTTACAGAAGAGTATGGCGTTACATCTATGATATCTATGATGTCGTCGTTTCTGAGTCCTGTCTCTTATGGCAACCCGAGCTGATTTTCTCAAGCATTTCATCTCACGTGTGACGTGTTGTCCCCTCTTCTAGATTTACGGTGGAATACACAGTTGTCGCTGTAAAAAGCTGCCGATCATGTTTAGAGCGCCATGAATTGATCGTGTAGTAACTATTGTTGGTGCTGCACCTTTTGTTGGTGTGGTACATATTATTAGTAATGTACCTATTGTTGTTATTTTACATATTATATGTGTGTTACGTATAGTTCGTGTGGTGCCTATAGTTCGTGAGGTACCTATTGTTCGTGTGGTATCTATCGTTCGTGTGGTACCTATAGTATAGTTCGTATGGTACCTATAGTCCCTGTAGTACCTATAGTTCTTGCGGTACCTATAGTTCGTGTGGTATATATTGTTCGTGTGGTACCTATCGTTCGTGTGGCACCTATAGTTCGTGTGTTATCTATCGTTTGTGTGGAAACTATCGTTTGTGTGGAATCTATCGTTTGTGTGGAATCTATCGTTTGTGTGAAATCTATCGTTTTCGTGGACCCTGTTTTTCATGTCCACTTACTGTATCATGCGGCAACCAGCATCAACTATATACAGGTATGGTGAGTCCTTGGAAAATGGAACAAAAACATAAATCATGGGTAACGCCAGAAACCCTGAAATTACAGTCAACTAAGGTCAACGACCCTTTCCCACGTCTTGGGGTGTATTGGCTGTCAGTGCTTGCCCCGTACTTCTGTAGGCCAATCGGCACTCAGTGGATAATCTGGTCAATATCAGTAGGCCATTCCCCCCCCCCCCCCCCCCACCCTCGCATATCCTGGTACCCATTCTAGGTTGGGTGGGCCTGAAAGTCCAGTTCAATTGGATGTTTTTTTCTCCCTTTGACGGGGATTTCAAAGCCTTTCCACTGGGCCTGCAGGTACCATGCTAGATGCTGCGCTGCGGCGTCCCCCCCCTACCCCCCCCCCCTCCTTTTTTTCCTCCTATAATTCTGTACCTAGGGATTCATATATATATATATTACATTCAAATTCGAATGCATTCAATAAAGATTATAACTGTTTAACCGTCTTCAATTGAAGTATTGTCCTCTTACGTGGTTTGACTTAATGAAGCTAATGACTATGAAAGGAAGAGCATCCTTACAACTAGGGAATGTGTTAACTTTTTCCGTTTCATAATAGTCCATAGATGCACAACACCAACATGTCCAGTAATTTTACCGTACACAGCGAATCCCGTAGCAAGAATCTTTTGTGGGTATGTGAAGTATTAGGATCATCCCATTTTTATGCCTGAGTGTATAGGGGAAAATGTGATTAGTCTGTCCTTCCTGAAGGGGTACTAGGTATATGGTGATTATGGTGATAGGCTCATACTATGTTGGCCAATTGGCATTTGATGGATGATTAGTTATGTGATATGTGGTATTAGCCCCTTGTGTGTACAGACCAATCAGCATTTGATGAATGATGTTGTTTGTATCACACCGGCCGCTCTTACTTCCCATGACATGTCCTGACACCCATGTTTGGTTGGTTCACAAAAATCCGCCAAGGTGGGGATTAGAAGACAACAACAGGGCGGACAGAGAGAATGCTACCCATTGCGCTAACTACAGCTAGAATATACACCAAAAAGTTAGTTGCATGCACTTTCCAGGTTGGTGTAATTAACCCCAGCAATTATTGGATGTTAGGTCAGTAGTTTGCCATTTCTATCTCAACGGTCGACGCCTTATACCATCGATTCAATGCAAAGCAGTCTGTTTCCAAATCGTTCGCAGCTGCTTTAGAAACCTCGACTCAATATGAGGTGAAATTATGAAACTGCATCTCAGTATCCTTCAAGCTACAGCGCCGGTTAGAATATAAGCATAGCTAATATCATTTCTAATTATGTTCCCTTGATGACTAATTCTGTTTGGAAGACTTCAGTTGTATAAACGTTTGGATAATAAACGGGAGCATGAAAGAACAGACAAGCGAGGGAGAGAAAATATAGTTGATTGAAGCAGGCTCTGTGGGGAAAACACTACACAGTGTGACTCCGGACGAAACGCTAACAGTAGAGAAGAAAATTGAAGCAATATAAGAAATTACAGACAGACAGTTCAATAATATAAGTGTACACTTGGAAAAGATTGGATCGATTTTGGTTTTTGCGTCCTTCATTTACGTTTTCAAAATTGTCAAAGGTTCCCAAAATGTGGTGTATTGAAGACATATAAGGTACGTATTTGGGTAGCAAATCTAAGGAAAATGGAAATATGTGTTATGTGGTGGGAAACGAGGAATATGTGAACCTATGAAAATCGGAATCGGAAGGAAAACAATCGATCACAAGAATAATGATCGAGAAAAGCTCCGTCTGAAAAACACTCATTACTTCCTTAGATGAAGAAATTAGCAATGCAGAAAAAAGGAAGAAATAATAAGCTACCTATAGAGGCGTTCATATCAAAGTACGAACCTAAACTCCGCCCCTCTCACACCCCATTTGTACACCGAGGCTATCAGGAGACTTCCACTCCCTTCATTCCCACGCCCGATCTAAAAGGCGTATAATGATGATGCTCTACAATTGGCTTAGAAATGATAAGTAACGGCCCATGTTCTGTGCCTTGATGCTTAGTATATGATGCTAACCCCCAGATATGTATAGACCACTCGGCACTCGGTGGGTGGTGTAGTCGGTATCGCCCGACCGTATTTACTTCCCAAGACATTTCCTGGTACTCATTTTAGGCTGCGTTGACCTGGAAACCGAGATCAATATTTTTTAAGAAATTCAAATCCCCCCCCCCCCTTCCCAGTGCGGATCGAACCCATGACCACCGAGCTCTATTGTGGTTAGAATTCAGTAAAGCATGGAATGCTGGCTGAGGTTAAAACTAAGATCGTCGTGTACAGCGAAAATTGTCAGGCAATAAATTGTGGAATCAATTGTTTGTGTCTTCCTTATTCAAGTAGGACTGTATGTTATGAATTTCAGCTACAATGATTTATTTTATAGCACTCTATTCTACGTTAATTCATTTCTATAGAACGCACCTGACGAAGTGTAACGAAATATGCCAGGCAATAAATTGTGCACTCTGTTGTTTGTGTCTTCTTTTTTCAAATAGGACTATGGGTTGGGAATTTCAGCTACAGTGATTCATTTTATTGCACTTTATTCTACGTTGATTTATTTATGTAGTGTGCAAGTGGTGAGATACCGCGAAATATGCGTGGCAATAAATTGTGCAATCTTTTGTTTGTGCCTTCGCCATTCATATTTACAACGGGAAAACATTGCTTTGAATACAGATCATGGTTTCCATATCCTTTCAAAAGAAGAAAAATTCCTTCCATCAACCGTCTATAAAAATATTGCCATTTGTATCAATTATTTATGTATTATTAATCCATCATTATGATTCTCCTTTAATGTACTTGAGATAATGAGAAATGCCATTAAGGTCTTAGATCGATGGCGGATAAGCGCCCAGCTATACCTCTGAGAGGACGGGCAATGCACAAGAGTGCATCATAACCAGTTCAACGGACCGAGTATGTACCAGAAATATGAGTTTGTAGAAGGCGAGGGTGCAAGAATTGCGTGTATTTGATATGAACATTAATTAAGCGTTCAATAAAAGAAAAGAAAAACCTACGCTTTTGCCTTATTTGCTACACAAACGCTATCGAAAGAGGCGTATGGGAATAATAAAAATGATTGTAGATACACAAATGTACGGGAAATTACTTGAAACGTGTAGAGAACATATATTAAAAACAACATGCTGCGACAATAATTAATAATAATGTCACTAAATGTCAGTAAGTCAAGAGAGGAGTGCGATAGGAATGTGTAATGTCCCTAGACTATATCCCCCTATATACGAGGGGAAGTCTATAAGTAAGTCACAAATGGTTGTAGAAGAATAACTAAATATGATAACACCTTGAAACCAGTTTATTTTTATACATACACTGTCCATTTATTTCTCAAAATAATTTCCACCAACATTGATACACTTGTCCCATAGTTTTATCAGTCCTCCCAAACCGGCTGCACAGAACTGTGTGCCCTGTTTTCTAAACCACGTTTTCATTTCACATTTAACTTCGGCGTCATTCGTGAAATGTCTCCCGCCAAGGTGGGTTTTCAGTGGACCAAGGTGGAAATCGCGGGCTAAGTCGGGGCAGTAAGGTGGGTGTTCCAGAACTTCCCACCTTAGTTGGTTAATTTTCTCCTGAGTTAATCGAGTCGTATGTGGTCTGGCATTATCATGAAGAAGCAGCACTCCTCTAGTCAGCATTCCTGGAAATTTCAATCGATCATGCGTTATGCTGTAAGCTGAACCACGTAAGCACCCTATTGCAGATGCTGCAGAGTCTATCGTTACTCGCCTGTCACCTCTAATCATCTCCTCCACCCGCTGCACGGATGTTTCTGCTGCAATCTCAACAGGACGACCAGATCGGATTTCATCAACAATTTTAGAGCGTCCTTGAGAAAATTTTTCTACCCAGCTATGCACCGTTTTACGGGACAAACATTTGTCAGCATAAACAGAAAGCATTTCCTTATGAATGTCCTTTGCAGGCAGTCCTTTTGCCCACAAAAACCTGCACAATAGCGCGTTGCTCTTTGGTTGTACACTCCGTAAGTACAGTCGCCATTTTGTTTATGCGCTGCGCATGCCCATGAGACACCTAGCGCCACCTGACGAACGGGAATATAAGGTTCGATGTTGCTGTCACCTAATGACACCTGGAGAAAACACCAACTACATTTACCTGCCATCCCACAGAACTGTGTGACTTACTTATTGACTCGCCCTCGTAGTGACCATTCTTATAAAATGCTTAGAATATTGTAGACCGAACAGAAGAATAAAATATTGAAATGTTACCAGGCCTGAACATCGAAGAGAACTAGCTTATAAACAGTACCATGTCTCGAAAACCGAAATACTTTGGCCATATTAAGCATCACAGTGGCTTGGGAAGATTGATGGTGGAAGGCATATTTCCTAGAAGGAGAGAAAGGGGTCGACCTGCACGAAGGTGGACACGGGACATGGTAGACACCTTTGTCATAGAGGTGAACGGGGTGAGAGACATGGCCAGAGATTTGAGAGGCTTTTCGGGGTACCCTGATGACAGCGACGTTCTGTAAAAGACTAGCAAAGCGATGAAAGAAAACATGTTGTGAAAAATGCCCAAGATGTGAGAGAAAACTTGCGGATATCAAAAATAGAAGCAACATAGATGATACAGTATTGACAGCAGATGATGAACTAAATTTGCAACATTCAATAGCGTCGATTATTGTACACAGTGAGCAAGTGTTGGAATTACATTGTAAGAAAATACGAGTACTCCATAGTCATCTCGGAGAAGAAAGAAATAAACAATGTAACTCATCTGCCGGTCTCCCTGGCCTAGAGTTAGCGTCTTTCTCCGTAATCTCGTATACTCTCGTGAGTGGCGTGATGTGCGAGAGAATTTGTAGCGGTTCTCGCCGCGTCGGTAACTTACGGGGTATGTAATCCGGTCGCTCAGAAAGCAATGGCAAACTACTGAGCGTAATCTTGCCTAGTACATCAACAGCAGCTGAAAAATGCTGGTGTTGACTGCAACGTCCTGTAAGGGATATGCAACATTTAAAAAAAAAAACATTCATCTCATCATGTATAAACAGCGGGAGAGTGCCCGCTTATGGGCTCGCCATAGGGGATGGACTCCCCATGGTCAGAATTTTGTCCTAAACCTGCGACTCTGGCCTAACAAGCCGGCAAGGGATCTTCATGCTGCTCGTAGAAAAACAATGTAACATCAAACTAAATGGGGATATTCTTAGTCATCTCTGAGAAGAAATAAATAAAAATGTAACATCCAACTAAATGGGGAAATTCTTGAACAGGTCAGTCAGTACAACGTTGCCGGAAAAGGCATAACATATGATGGAAAACGCCTGGTAGAAATTAGAGCAAGAATAGCCATGGCAAAGGTTGCCTTTTAAGAGATGGGAAACATATTCACCAATAACAAGAGGGGTTTCAAGTGCTTTATAAAATCTATATTAGAGACGCAGAGGTGTTTCCAAGGCCCCAGGGTCAGGTGCTATACTGGCCAAGACCTACTAACACGTCCTAGTCGTGCGTCCTGGGCAACAGGTCCCTTCGGGGTCCTGGATAGCGTAGTAGGATCGCTGATTCTTCCGAAGTGGGTGGGTGAGTGGGTGTATGTTGGCTGATGTGTGTGTGGGTGGGTGGGGAAAAGTGTGAGGGTGCAGGATGTATGTATGGATAGGTGCGGGATGTGTGGGTTGACGGGGGTATGTGTGTGTGGTTTTGTGATGTGTGTTTTGCTGGGTGGTTGCGGGTGTGTGGGTGGGTGGTGGAGAATATTTGGGTGGGTGTGTGAGTGTCGGTTATGGGATGGTGGGGGGATGTATGTGTGGGTGGGGAAATGTGTGTGGGTGGGGGATCGGTGGGTGGGTGGCGGCATGTATGTTTGCCTAAGTCTGTGTGAGTGTGTGGAGATATGTGTGGGTGGGTGGGGGTGTGGTGGGTGGGGATGTGTGGGTGGCTGAGGGATGTGTGGGTGGCGAGGGGTGTGAGGGTGGATGGGGGGGGTGTGTCTCACAACATTGCAATATGCACTGTTTATGTTTACAACTTTCATTTGACAATGTTTTTTCCCATGTGAATGTACCATGCGTAATGTGCATTGTTTATGCTTACAAAATCAATTTGACAATGTTTTTTTTCCCTATGTAAATGTAACATGCACATTTGATGAATGAAAGATGAGTGATCGAAAGGGCCGAATGTAAGACGGGCCTGCGTGCCCAATTTGTTACCCTTTTAAAATAAAGTTCGTTCGTTCGTTCTTTCGTTCGAAGTCGGAGAGTATCTGCTTGCACGGCGAGGAACCACCAGTCTGCATACCAATAAGCCTGACATGGGACAACGGATACCCACGTAAATCTCAGTTCGGTATGACATCACACTGGTGTTGGACAACAGGATGTCTTTATCCGACATACAGGACTTCACTCTCGAGCTCACAGCCAGCGAGCCAAAGTAAGCAAGCAAGCAAATCTATATTATTGTATACAATGTGCAACATGGACAATAATCAGACAATTTGAGAAACATCTGTAGGCAGTGGAAATGTGGTGTATGAACGGACAGAAAAACAAAGAAGACAGTCCTTCAAGAAACAAATGAAAACCGATAATAGATTAGAGAATGTTAACGCAAACAGTCAAGATTTTTTGGCAACACGTTACGAAGAGAAATAAACCTTAACATTTTGTAACATTTGGCAAATTTGGTGGGGAAAGTGCATGGGAACGAACGAACGGACTAACGAATGAACGAACTTTTTTTTAAATGGTCACAAATTTGGCACTCTGGCCTGTTTTACATTCGGCCCTTCCAATCACTCATCTTTCGTCCATCAACAGTGCATGATACATTCACATAGGGAAGACTAAAAACATTGTCAAATGAATGTTGTAAACATAAACAATGTATATTACCATGTTATGAGAGAGGCAGACACACGTACACACGCACATACTTACATCATTTGCACAAACTCACAGTTATGCACACACTCAATAACACACACACATACATACACACTCCCTCGCATATACATATACTCAATCACAATCACAAACTGACTGCAAAGGTTTACTTATGCACACACACACATATATACATACATACACAAATATCTCCTCACACATCCCTCCACACACCCACCCACACACACATCCTCCCCACACACCCACACATCCCCTTCCCACCCATCCAGACACACACATCCCCCATCCACCAACCAATAATCACCCACCCACACACACATCCCCCGCTCACCTACACACACATCCCCCACCCACCCACACACACATCTCCCACCCACCCACACACACATCCCCCACACACCCACTCACACACATCCACCATCCACACCCTCCCCCCCCCCCCCCCCCACTAATACATACTTCCCCCACCCACACATCTTCTACCACTGTCAAATGAATGTTGTAAACATAAACAATGCATATTACCATGTTATGAGACAAAGCGGCAAAGAAACGAAGAGAGGACAGGCAAAGAGATAAATATAGACTTGGCCACGTCTCTAAATCGGGACAAGAACACTGACTTGATCCGAATTCTAGTAATTGTGTCAGATGGCGAGCCAAGACAGCGAAGGCTTATCGGCATCAAGGCACATAATGATGATCCAAGAATAAGTAGACTTCTCCGCAGCTGACTTGAGTCCGGTTTTTTATTTATCATAACAAATATAAATTATGATCTTGAAGGATATCTATATAATACGGATATCTATCAAAATACCATACTATTATGATAAGCAATTATGATCAATCAACGCAAGCCAGAATTGTGCAAACAGAAAGATATGTTAGTCAGCTTAAAATTACCGTGGTAGATAATTGACATTACTGTGCGAATATGTGTATACTTCAACTTGAAGGATTTATCTAGTTAATTCACGTAAGTTGTGTGATTTCTGCAGTATGCACCTGACGAGATGCAGCGAAATATGCCAGGCAATAAATCGTGCAATCTATTGTTTGTGTCTTCGTTATTCAAATATAAATTGGTGTTAAAAGTAGGAGTCGTAAATCACAATTATGGATATGGAGGTTAAGGGTAAACCACCCTACTATCTTCTCTGAAGAGGTATGGTTTCATATATTTGGATACGTTAATAGCCAAAATAATCGTATTTGGAGCACTTTTAATCCCAATGCATTTCATGAGGCGCCTCTATACGATGAGAAAATTGGGGTATGGTGTGCCGTCAGCAGAAAACGTTTTATTTGACCAATTTTCTTCAACAACACTATAAATTCGAATAACGAAGACACAAACAATAGATTGCACGATTTATTGCCTCGTATATTTCGCTGCGTCTCGTCAGCTATGTACTGCAGACATCACACAACATAAAGTAAATTGACTAGATAGATCCTTCAAGCTGAAATATACACATGTTCGCAGAGTGAGCGTGAAGAAGCGTGGTTCCAGCAAGATGGTGCAACTGCACACACAGCTAGAACATCACTGCCTTGTTGCTTTTGTCTTCTTTTTTTAAAAGAAATATTCGCAAATCGCATATTATCACGTAGAATTTATCTGCGGGGTTTCTTGAAAGGAAATGTTTACAAAAATAATGTACACACAATTGAAGACCTGAAAGAAGCAATCATAATTACCATGCATGAAATAACAACAGACACGTTGCAAAAGGTATTTGAAAATATGAAGAGGCGTGTACAGTCATTTCTTGAAGCCCGTGGTGGACATTTTAAATACCTGTTATAATGAATACTTCATTGGTACTTTCCAGCTTCCCCCAAAACAGCGTTAGACCATAGCAGTAACTATTACTATTGTAACTAATTTAATTAATGTTAGCACATTGTTAATGACGTCATGTATAAATTTTTCAAATGTGTTATACATACAATGTGTAGTGAGACTTTGCAAACACCCCGTAGAACCAAGTGGACATGTATTCAAATATATATCCAGTATATTTATATCCGTTATATCCATCTAGGTCACCAGGAAGATGGTGCTTAATTCCAACATAGTCGAAAAGAACAAGTTACATTCTTCAGTCTACGGACAGATCACAATAGACTGAAATATCGCATGTTTAATAAACCAAAGACATGAAATACTGATAAATATGTCTGTGGGACTGGTGAAATTACATCTAAATATTTGTTGCAGGCATGTCCAACATATGCAGAACAGAGTAAGGTATTTTGGCCTACACCGGCTCCATTTGAGGACAAACTCTATGGGAATGTCAACAAGCTTTAAGTTGATTGCTGCTTTCTTTGCATTTATTTGTATTGACTTTGGAATGTGAACGAAGAAGAAGATAAGAAGAAAATATACCAACTAAAATTAAAATGGTTGCACAATCGGCAGACTATTGGACTAATCAACATAGTATTTTTTGCACACTGCTAAGAAATACCGAGCACGTTTAAGTGTTTATGAAGTACTAGCTGACCCGGCCCGGCTTCGCCCAGTCCCTGGTGGGGAGCATCTCATTTAATTCATATAAGTAGTCATATAAGTTCTCGTTCCCGTTACCGACTGTCTGTCTGTCTGTCTGTCTGTCTGTCTGTCTGTCTGTCTGTCTGTCTTTCTGTCTGTCTGTCTGTCTGACCCGGCCCGGCATCGCCCAACTCCTGGTGTGGAGCATCTCATTTAATTCATATAAGTAGTCATATAAGCTCCCGTTCCCGTTCCCGACTATCTATCTGTCTGTCTGTCTGTCTGTCTATATGTCTGTCTGTCTGTCTGTCTGATCCGGCCCGGCTTCGCCCAGCCCCTGATGGCGAGCATCTCATTTAATTCATATAAGTAGTCATATAAGTTCCCGTTCCCGACTCTGTCTGTCTGTCTGTCTGTCTGTCTGTCTGTCTGTCTGTCCCTCCCTCTCTGTCTGTCTGTCTGTCTGCCTGTCTGTCTAATCATTTATTGGTTGCAGTTAGAACAACCTTAGATAAACGAAGACCAACTTACAAAAAGCATTAGAAAGAGCACTTGAAAGGTCTTTACATCTTCCCCAACAATTAACTTGGGTAAATGGAGCAGCGGCAGCAGCATCAGCAGAAGAAGGAAAAGGAGGAGTAGGAGCTGGGAGGAGGAAGAGGGAGGTGGAGGAGGGAGGAGTTAGGAGGGAGGAAGAGATAGGCGGAGAGAGGAGGAGGAGGGAGGAGGAAGGAGGAGGAGGAGTAGGGAGGAATAGGAGGGAGGAGGAGTGATTAGGAGGAGGAGAGAGGAGGTAGGAGAAGGGAGGAGGAGGGAGGAGGAGGCAGGAGGAGCGAGGAGGAGGAGGGTAGGAGGAGGAAGAGGGAGGGGGAGGAGGAGGGAGGAGGAAGGAGAAGGAGGGAGGAGAAGAACGCAGGGGGAGGAGGAGGAGGGAGATGGAGGAGGAGGGAGGAGGAGGAGAGAGGAGGAGGAGGGAGGAGGCGGAGGGAGGAGGTGGAGGGAGGAGGCGGAGGGAGGAGGAGGGAGGAGGAAGAGGGAGAAGGATGAGGGAGGAGAAGGAGGGGAAGGATGAGGAGGGAGGAGGAGGAAGAGGGATGAGGAGGAGGAGGGAGGTGGAGAGGAGGAGGAGGTAGGAGGAGGAGGAGGATGGAGGGGGAGGACGTAGGAGGAGGAAGGAGGGAAGAGTAGGAGGAGAGAGGAGGAAATGGAGGAGGCCAGGAAGAGGAGCTTAGTGATTAGGAGGAGGGAGGAGGAAGAGGGAGAAGGAGGGACGGCGGATGAGGAGGAGGTAGGAGGAGGAGGAGAGGGAGGAGGAGGATGGAGTGGAGGGAGGAGGAGGGAGGAGGTAGAGGTAGGGGAGGGAAGAGGAGAGCAGAGAGAGGAGGGAGGAGGAGAAGGGGGGGGAGGAGGTAGGGAGGCGGAGGGGGAAGGGAGGAGAAAGGGGGAGGAGGGATAAGGGGGAGGACGTAGAATCTAGAAGGAGGGAGGAGGAGGGGATTGCGGAGGAGAGAGGAGGAGAAGGAGGAGGACGGAAGGGGAGTGATTAGGAGGATGGAGGACTGCGCGAGGAGTGTAGGAGGAAGAGGAGAGGAGGGATGAAGGAGGAGGAGGAGAAAGAGGGAGGAGAGGGGAGGAGAGGGAGGAGGGGGAGAGGAAGAGGAAGAGGGTAGGAGGAGGAGGAGGGGGAGGAGGAGGAGGATTTTAACGCATATGCCTGTAGACAACTGCAGCGAAAAGGTGGGTCTGTCTATCTATCTGACCCGGCGTGGCTTTGCCCAGCTCCTGGAGGGTAGCGTCTCATTAAATTCATACAACAAAAAAAGTAACTTAAAAGAATGTCCTTCCACACACCATCCATTATTTTTAATGAAAACTCTTTCTAATCACCTGCATGACTACAGTAACTTCTTAAGCATAAAAAGATGAGTTACAATGTTATGCATTGTGCATTATTTTTATGAAAACTTTGAAAATGCCTTACAGATTGTATCATTATTTATTATAACTCATATGCCGGTACATAACTATGGACAAAGAGTTTATAAATCTTTGAAAACGATGCCACAATATGACTATAAGTTATACAGAAAAGTTATGCCCCTTGAAATAACTTTTACAGAGTTAAGTCCCCTGAAATATATTAAATTATAATGAAAAGTGAAAAATGAAATAATATTGGGTAAGCAGCCGATTTCACACTAAAAAAATTTGACAGTGGGCTGCACTGGAATGAAAGGAAGACGTGTAGAAAATTTCATCTCAATCGGATGGGCCGTTCGCGAGCGCACAAAGGACATACGGACATACAGACAGACAGACAGACAGACAGACGGAGATCGCAATTTATATATAAGATTCTAATAGCGCGACAATTGTTTCGTTATTGAAAGTTATGAACCAATTTATGTTTTGAAATTATGCATTGCTAAAAAATGTAAATTAAAATATATACGAAACAAGACAACATTTGATTGTTTATTTTTTCCAACACTTAAACTTAAACTGTCAGCATTGTGTTTGCAAACTAGAATCTTTTTGTAAATGACTCGTAGCACTAATTGCGTTAACAGATTCTGCTACACATGCTTCATAATAGGACTGACAAAAATTATGGCAAGCTCTTCCAGCGAACCAGGTAGGCAGGATGATTGTTCAATTGTTGAGTTTTGTTTGTAGCTGCCTCCACCTGGAATTCGCGAACATTAAAAAATTATTATTTATTTTATATGTTATCATAAACTAAACAGCATAACAGTCTATCTCCCTGGCCAAGGTGTTAACGACATTGTTCGTAATCCCGTATATCCACGTGGGGAAAACAAAACAGCAGCTGCGAGAATCGGCAGCGGTTCGCACAGCGCTGGTAACTTACACCCCTCCCCCCCCGGGGGGGGGGTGTGAGCCTGTCGTTCAGAAAGCAATGGCAAACTACTGAAAGTAAAACTTGCCTAATACATATACATCAACAATCAATCATGTGCCATGCCAGAAACCATAGTCTCCTACTGTGTATCAATCACCTTGATTTCCTACTTTTGCATTGAAGTCTCCTATTATGATGTTTATTTCTGAATGTTTACATTTCTTTAAGGCAGACTCTATGTCATTATAAAATTCCTCTACACTAACTTCACTGGACTCTCCTGTTGGGGCATATACTTGAATAACATGTATGCTAAAAGGTCTGCCACTCAATTTAACTAGTAGAACTCTGTCCGACACGGCCCAATATCCTTGAACAGATATTGATGTTTTCCGGTCCAAAATTATTGCCACTCCCCTTTGTCGATCTTCACCTCCAGAATAAATAATCTTAAAATCTTCATCTATCTTGATGCCTGCTCCTGTCCATCTCGTTTCGCACATCCCTAAAATATTAATTTTTTCTCTTTGTATTTCTTGTTTTGTGTTCTCTAATTGTCCATCTTCGTTTAACGTCCTAACATTCCATGTTGCTAATTTTAATATCTCTGTCCTTGTCTTGCGATGATCAGTCTTTAAGCGAATCATAATGTACTAGGCACTTTCAAAGAGGTAGTTTGCCATTGCTTTCCTCTATGGCAGTGACCATACTGGCCGGATGACCGCAACCATTGTCTCTCGAAAGAGATCCTCTGCCTGCCGTCGCGAAACTCGAGACCATAACCAACAAATATCTGTCGGCTGTCCTCAAAATTTCATCCACCACCTGCCTTCAGTGGCTTCTTTTGAACACTTCCAATAAACGAACACGAAATAACATCACATAATCCACAGGAAAACACTATCCACAGGAAATCCACAGAAAAACACTGAACAGCGTCTCCCTGAAGAACAACGTGTCATCTTGTCGCCATTGTGCTGGCGTTGGCTGCACCGTTCTGTAAGAGATCAGTCATGTGCCATGCCGGAAAGCGTGGGCGGTCATGACTCACCATTTCACTCGATCAAAAGCATCATGGATCAAATCAGTTTTCCTGTCTCATCCATGCCATGTGGCCAAGCCATCCAGGTATTTTCCTCTCGATCTTCCTCTTGGTCTGTTTCCTTTAGATCTTGCCAGTTGTCACTAAGTTCTCCAATCCATTTCTTCTCATAACATGTCCAAAATATTGTGACTGTCTACGTCTAATTTCTCTAATCAATTTATGATTTTCATTTGTCTCCTGTAGTACTTGGTCATTGGTTTTTCTGTCTGTTCATGGTATTCTTTGTATTTTCCTCAGAAACCACATTTCTGCAGCCATCAGATGTTTTTCAGCTTGACTGCACATTGTCCACGCTTCACATCCATACAAAAGTACAGGCTCTATGTAGCACCTCAACATTCATTTTCTTGTAGCAATTGACATCATTTGTTTTTTTCAGTATATTGATCAGTATGTTTTTCAACTTGCAAACGGCAACCCTCGTAAGGCGATTCTTGTTCTAATCTCTTCAAGGCATCTCCCATCAGATGTTATGACTGTTCCGAGATAATTGTACCAATTCACTTGTTGAAGAACATTCCCATTTACTTGTATATTACATTGCGGTACTTCGTTCTTCCTAGTGACGACCATAACTTGTGTCTTCTTACAATTTAATTCCAACCCCAGCTGCTCACTGTGTACCACAACTGTGTCTACTAATTGTTGTAGATCTTGTTCATTGTCTGCAATCAATACTGTATTGTATCATCTGCATATCTAATGTTATTGATGTAAGAGATATGTAACATTAAAAAACCGGAGTGACTATACACAAAATTTTGTTAATAGTTCGAGCCGCTATACACAAAATGTGTGGCTGGTCACGTGATTATTCGGCTGGTCATGTGATGTCTACTTCCTTTTGACTACATTATTAATGTTTGCGGAACTATCATTGTGTTCTCGGTAGTGTAGTGGTTAGTATCTCCGCCTGTCACGCAGGAGACTGGGGTTCAACTCCCCGCTAGCATTTTTTTTTTTTTTTAATTTTTAATCAATCAATCAGGTTATGCCTTATTTTATCTTTTATCACATTTTTTGCGTTCTTTGTTTCTTGTTTGCTAATGAAATTTTGTTGCCGCAGTGTCCGTTGTTTTTATTATTGTGATGTAAGCCTGGCCTTAAAATTGTCTTATTTTCATATTATTTATATCATACTAGCTGACCCGGCCCGGCTTCGCCCAGCTCCTGGTGGGGAGCATCTCATTTAATTCATATAAGTAGTCATATAAGTTCTCGTTCCCGTTACCGACTATCTGTCTGTCTGTCTGACCCGGCCCGGCATCGCCCAGCTCCTGGTGTGGAGCATCTCATTTAATTCATATAAGTAGTCATATAAGTTCCCGTTCCCGACTGTCTATCTGTCTGTCTATCTGTCTGCCTGACCCTGCCCGGCTTCGCCCAGCCCCTGATGGGGAGCATCTCATTTAATTCATATAAGTAGTCATATAAGTTCCCGTTCCCGTCTGTCTGTCTGTCTGTCTGTCCCTCCCTCTCTGTCTGTCTGTCTGTCTGCCTGTCTGTCTAATCATTTATTGGTTGCAGTTAGAACAACCTAGATAAACGAAGACCAACTTACAAAAATCATTAGAAAGACCACTTGAAAGGTCTTTACATCTTCCCCAACAATTAACTTGGGTAAATGGAGCGGCGGCAGCAGCAGCAGCAGAAGAAGAAAAAGGAGGAGTAGGAGCTGGGAGGAGGAAGAGGGAGGTGGAGGAGGAGGGAGGAAGAGATAGGCGGAGAGAGGAGGAGGAGGGAAGAGGAGGGAGGAATAGGAGGAGGAGGAGGGATTAAGAGGAGGAGGAGGGAGGAGGTAGAGGGAGGAGGAGGAAGAAGAGAGGAGTGATTAGGAGGAGGAAGAGGGAGGAGGAGAGCAAGGAGGAGGGAGGAAGCAGGACGAGGAGGAAGGAGGGAGGATGAGGGAGATGGAGGGAGGAGGAAGAGAGAGGAGGAGCAGGAGGTAGAGGGAGGAGGAGGAAGGATGTGGAGGGAGGAGGAGGGGGAGGGAGGAAGAGGAGGGAGGAAGAGGAGGGGGAAGGATGGAGGAGGGAGGAGGAGGAAGAAGAGAGGAGGAGAAGGGATGAGGAGTGATTAGGAGGAGGAGGAGAGCAAGGAAGAGGAGGGGGAGGGAGGAGGAAGGATGAGGGAGGAGGAGAGGGAGAAGGAAGGAGATGGAGGAGGAGGAGGGAGGAGGAGAGAGGATGAGGAGGGAGGAGGAGGGAGAAAAAGGGAGAAGGGATGAGGGGGAGGACGTAGGAGGAGGAGAGAGGAGGAGGAAGGAAGAGAAGAGGAGTGATTAGGAGGTAGGAGGATGGAGAGGGGGAGGGGAAGAGGGTAGGAGGAGGAGGAGGGGAGAGGAGGAGGAGGAGGATTATAACGCATATGCCTGAAGATAACTGCAGCGAAAAGGTGGGTCTGTCTATCTATCTGACCCGGCGTGGCTTCGCCCAGCTCCTGGCGGGTAGCGTCTCATTTAATTCATACAACAAAATAAAGTAACTTAAAAGAATGTCCTTCCACACACCATCCATTATTTCTAATGAAAACCGTTTCTAATCACCTGCATGACTGTAGATAACTTCGTAAGCATAAAAAGATGAGTTACAATGTTATGCATTATGCATTATTTTTATGAAAACTTTGAAAATGCCTTAAAGATTGTATCATTATTTATTATAACTCATATGCCGGTACATAACTACAGACAAAGAGTTTATAAATCTTTGAAAACGATGCAACAATATGACTATAAGTTATACAGCAATGTTATTAAATGTTATGCCCCTTGAAATAACTTTTCTAGAGTTAAGTCCCCTCGCTGTATATAAATTACAATGTAAAATGAAAAATTAAATAATATTAAGTAAGCAGCCGATTTCACACTAAAAAAAAAATCACAGTTGGCTGCGCTGGAATGAAAGGAAGACATGTAGAAAATTTCATCTCAATCGGATGGACCGTTCGCGAACGCATAAAGGACATACACACCCACCCACCCACCCACACACATCCTTTTTTATATATAAGATGTATCTGGGAGTAGTTTGTTGATGACAAATTCAGTTACTGTTTGAACGAAGTCATTTTCATCATCAAATCGAGTTCACTTAAAGAAATGATGGATCATGATCACTTAGTTCTATTAAGAAGTACACTCTTTCAGAGCATACTCATTAGTTCTCCAAGTGGTAAGTGCAAGACTTGGATACTGATTGTCTACCATCATCTCAGGGGATTACTGTGACTCTCTTGCAGTCTGACACCGTGCACATTTTGTAGTCCTCGGCAGGCTTCATCACAGTAGAGTCCATGTGGTTGATCCTCCCTTCTTTAACCAGACTAGTGTCTGTTCACCATGATACTCCAATTGCAATGAAGTCTGTCCTCTCATCTTTAACATATATATGTATAACTGGACAGCTGCAGGGTTGTTGTAAACAATGGGAAGTAAACGTGATATACTGTCATCAAGCAAAAAAATTATTAAATGTAAGATTATTGTAATTTCTGGTTATTTTACATCTCAATCTAAACAATTAAATTGTATAATTGGCCTGGGCTACCAGGTCGACCCATCCTAAATTGGGTACCAGAAAATGTTCTAGAAAGTAAAGGAGCCGATGTGATATTGATCACGTCATCCGTGGAGTGCCATTTGGTCTATAACAGTATTATGCTAGCACCATATACTTGGTCCAAGGGTTGAGATGAGGTGTCTAGTCAAACCAACACGGGAGTCTCCGTGGTGAAGTGGTCAAGCCATCTGACTCGCGCTCCAAAGGTTGTGGGTTTGATTCTGGGCTGCGCCCTTCAGTTCACAAGTTCATTTTTCTGAGACTTCTGGGGTCATCGCTGGAGCTACAGAGTGTGTGCTTTGTGCGATGCTTTCGGCAGCCCGCCCTATGGAAAGAGACCGAGCCATATAGGATAAAACTCAGTGCAATGAAGTCGACCTTGTCGACTTTTAAGTGACTTTGTATTTTAAAACCAGCATACATATTTACTTCATCATTTCTTGATGATTGAGAAGGACTGTCCTTTATTACCAGGCATGAACTGCTGTTAAGCTTGATGACTTATGCCTGGGTATTTTCCTCCATACTTGTGTAGGCTTTTCTGCTCCTCCATTCTTCTCATTCCCTGGACTTTGCAGTGTGGCTATAGGTCTACAGTGTACTTGTAATATACAATTTATAATATATACAGATAACATGCAGCAACACAGATTTCTCCACACAATGTATGAGGGGGCTTCAAATCAAAACCTTAAATGTTTTTTGTTTTCTTTTGGTAAATATATTCTGAAAAAGTACAGAACAAATATATCATTTTTTGATGTAGTCACCACTGCATTCAGTGCACGTCCTCCAGCGTCGATAAAGTGCTTGGATTCCTGTAGAAAGATTTACTCTGGGGTCACCACTCAGTGTGCCTGACCCGGTCAGTCACAGAAGTCATGCTATTTTGAAACTTCCTACCCCACTCATACACTTGTTGGACAGAGGCATGCATCACCTTACTAGACCTTCATTCGCCGATTAATTTCTATACATTTCACCCCTTCACTTATCAAAAACCGGATAACAGAACACTGCTCCTCTTTGGTGCATGTCAAAAGTAGGGCAGCCATATTTAAACTGTCCTTATGATGTCACCATGTTCATCTGCATCGTGATGTCAGATGTTTGACATCATTAACAACAATATTGACAGGATTACAGTTACAAGACAGTGGCATGGTTATTGTAATTTCTATCATGCTTTTAAGGTTTTCATGTGAAGCCCCCTCGTACAACACAACAGTGGTGTTTGATCTAACTCAACTGCTCATTTTCTAATTTTTCTATGACCGCTGTAGAAAATATTAATCTCTTCCTGACACAATATAGTCAAGAATATATGTAACTTCCACCCATGAAATATCACTTACTGATATAATGATGATTATCTTGTGAACAAGCTCAATACCAATCAAAGTCCACACCACTGTTTATTGTGCTTCTCATGAAATTCATCTCAACCCTCACTTTCGATATACTCTGATGTCCTGGGTGAGACTGCCTGAGCTCTATAATTCACTCACTGAACATCTCTGAGTCATTATATCTGCCAATAGACTACTTTTTTATTTAAAAAGTTAGTTCTGTGTTCTTTACAGGATGCTGCAATCAACCCTAGCATTTTTTGCTGCTTTTGGTTTACTAAGCAATTTTTACGTTCAGTAGTTTGCCATTGCTTTCTGAATGACTGACACCTCATGCCACTGAAGTCAGTGCACAGCGGTCTGCTTTAGAATCACCCTGTGTTCAGTAATGGCATGTAATAATTTTCCACGTATATGTTGGAACATCTGATTACTGAGTATTTTAATAATTTAATATGTTAATATTTGTGATTTGCATAGATCTAGCAAGAAGTCATCTAATGATGATGCCTCAGAAAGTTTATACACTGGGCTCCACGTAACGGTCTTAATTATTCTTTTTGGCAAATTCATAATACGTGAAACTTGATTAAAGGAACTTATGGATTGTGCTTTGTATTTTATTATAATAAATTATAGTCGATTTTTTTAAATTATCATTTTTATATTAATTATAGACAGGTATTATATAATATAATTATAATTTTTCTCTTGTGGTTAATATTTGTAGAAGTTATTTCATATTGTTTTACAGATTACAAACACATGTTGTATGGGGGAGTCTGGAAGCATGTGATTTTTGATCCTCCAGACAACATTCCAGATATTGTTCAAGCAAGTAAGGTAAGTAAGGAGACATATCCTTTTGCTGCTACTATAGAGTATCTTCTTATTGTCCATGCTGTGTCATTGGTGATCCTGTCCATCCATATTCTTGTGACTTGTGTACTGCCAGTCATTTCTTATACTGATTTTCCTCCATGATATAAAGTCAAACTGTCCAGCATCTTGCCTGTCCTCCCCTCCAACTTTCTGGTTGTGATGATGTACTTCAACTTCCCCTTTCTCATTACAAGCCTACAGAATGTGGACTTACTTCTGATGCTAGTAACCAGCATTCTTCTATAAAAACATCTCTTCAACTCCCACATAGTTGCTCACTGGTCTGCTAATTGTCCATGACTTACTTCTGTACATCAGGATAGTCTCAACACAGCTCTTTAAAACTTGTTTCCTCATTTTGATTGTGAAAGGTAAATTACAGAGAATATTTTACATTTGTGAAATGCTATCTTTGCATGGGCTATTCTATATGTAACTTATTTCATACATCTTCCATCTGCTGTTATTAAAGTACCCACATACTTAAATACATTGACTTATTTCAGATTGTTTCCATTTACTTTGATGTTTTCCTTAATACCCTAGGGTATAGAGGAAAATAAAACCCAACAGTCTGGGATATTTTGTATAAAACCACACATAGTCTTGATGCAGGTCTGTGATTAGTTTGCAATATCATGTTTAAAGTGAATCCCAGACAGACATTTATAGGAGTAGGGAGGTTGCCTACAAGGTGGATTATATTTTGTGAAGTACACACAACTGAAGTTCAGTGATAACAAATGTATGTACGTGGTTTTCCATCAGTTAAACTCATGAAGCTGCTGGAATCAGCAAGGAAACATTAAGCAATCAGAAAACATGATTTCCCATTCATTAAACCCATAAATGTCCAAGTAAAACTGTAAGTAAAGGAAGGAATCAACATTGGGGGACGATGCATCAATAACATTAGATATGCAGATGATACAGTCTTGACTGCAGACAATGAACAGGACCTGCAAAATTTAGTAGATGCGATTGTTACACACAGTGAACAACTAGGGTTAGAATTACATTGTAAAAAGACACAGATTATGGTCGTCACTAGGAAGGACGTAATACCACAATGTAATATACAAGTAAATGGGAATATTCTTCAACAAGTGAGTAGGTACAATTACGATGCATCAATAACATTAGATATGCAGATGATACAGTCTTGACTGCAGACAATGAACAGGACCTGCAAAATTTAGTAGATGCGATTGTTACACACAGTGAACAACTAGGGTTAGAATTACATTGTAAAAAGACACAGATTATGGTCGTCACTAGGAAGGACGTAATACCACAATGTAATATACAAGTAAATGGGAATATTCTTCAACAAGTGAGTAGGTACAATTATCTCGGAACAGTAATAACATCTGATGGGAGATGCCTTGAAGAGATTAGAACAAGAATCGCCATGGCAAAAGTAGCCTTTAGCAAGATGAAAAACATATTGACTAATAAAAAGATGTCAATTGAAACGAGAAAAAGAGTGTTGAGATGCTACATAGAACCTGTACTTTTATATGGATGTGAAGCGTGGACAATGAGCAGTCAGGCTGAAAAACATCTGATGGCTGTAGAGATGTGGTTTCTGAGGAAAATGCAAAGAATACCATGGACAGCCAGAAAGACCAATGAACAAGTCCTTCAAGAAACAAATGAAGATCGTAAATTGATTAGAGAAATTAGACGTAGACAGTCAAAATTCTTTGGGCATGTTATGAGAAGAAATGGATTGGAGAATTTGGTGACAACTGGTAAGATCGAGGCGAACAGACCAAGGGGAAGACCTAGAAGCAAGTACCTGGATGGCTTGGCCTTGTGGCATGGTCGAGACAGAAACACGGAGCTGATCCATGACTCTGGTGATCGAGTGAGATGGCAGAACATGACCGCCCAAGCTTACCGGCATGGCACATGATGGATGGAAAGGACCCTCTTGTGTGCTCTGAGACATATTTGGCATTTGGTGCTAGCCCAATATTTGTATAGACAAATTGGCACTCAATAGATGATGTGGTCAGATTATGCCAGCCATCTTTACTTTTGAAGACATTTTCTGATACCCGTGTTTGGCTGCGAGTCCAGGTCAATTTGCAACATCTGCCTCGATATGAATTTAAACCCATGACCACTTGGCCAGCAGGCAAGCTTGCTAGCCACTGTACTACCACAGCTCCGAAAATAGGTCTGACTGGACAAAATATGTAATTATAGCTGCTGCACACATAAGTTACTACCAGATTCTTTTTGCAATGAATGTAATCATCATTTGTAGTATTAAGGCATCATTTACAGGCTGATTATATTATAGATTATGTATACTCATTGGTTGGTTGGTTGGTTGGTTGGTTGTAAATCCACTGGAAGACTGAGCTTTAACCCTTAAGTCTGATGTAGTGGTCGTGTTCAGATTGCCTGAGCCCTAAAAGAGTTTGCGTCTATTGTATTAAAGTTGGTTAAACTTCTCCCTTAACCCTGTGCCCCAATATCATCTCCATGGGCACTGTGTTGCTGAGCTCTCCTTACCCTCTCCGAGCTCAGAAACTAGTGGCTTGTGCAAGACCGGTCGTGGAACTTCATGTCTGCTGAGAGACATATTAGGGTCCAACCAGGTCATGATTCAGCTCAGCACACACAGGATCAGGCTCAGTTTGGTCATGTTTCCTCCACAGGTTTGAGGTTTGTCATTGGCAACAGACTCCAACCTATTGCCCAGAGGGAATCAATGATGTAAAACTGTTATTCATATTGTAGTTTTCTTTTATTCTTTTTAGCAATACTTGACTGGCACCTTGCCATCTTGACAGATGATAGTTTGTAAAATGGAGTTATACATCTCGATAGCACAAAGCCTGGGCTGAATTTAGAGACCATGTGTTGCCCATGCAGCATGAACCCTCTCTCGGGCTGCCTAGTTTAATCCAGAGGAAAGGTAAGACCAATATGTCAGGAACAATACAAGCTGCAGAAGCTGCCGGATCCGCAAAGCAATGATCTGTCTGTTCGCCTGTCAGAGCTTCCATCCTAGACCAGTTGCTGACGAAGGTTTAGGGCCTGGTCTGCCCTGCCATGACATTTAGTCTTTAGGTTGCATTTCCTCACTTGGAAAGGCTTGTATCCTCTTAATTTAAATCCTCTGCCAGAAGCTGTTGGCACAATGTGGGGTGTCAGGTTTGTTGAGCGCTGCCCAATATTCGGTGCTAACAGAAAGCAGGTAGTACTGTCTACTGTCATACGGTAGCTCAGTCATATCTAACTAAGGCCTGACTTTTTTAGCATTAATATTTTGTATTACACATATGGAAATTATTATTTTCTTTACTACAGAGCCACAAATGCATTGTCTCCTTAATTGTTTGTTGTTTTCCTATCAGCTATTAATTTACACAGATCATTTTGATATATGTAAGACATTGACAAATGATGTGCATTATATTGTGTGTTTCAGCATGCAGTCTCATTTGTCCAGAAACGCTATCCTAACATTGCTGCAGATAAAGTTGCAGTGACTTGTTTGAGTAAAATTGTAAGTTTATAACGTTTTATCCCTGACAACATGTCTAGCTCTATTATAATGTATTTCATCCTCAAATAAAATCATTGTACTTTAGATAGACATCAACGTTCTATTCCTGACAACATATCTAGCTTTATTATAATGTATTTGTAGATAGACTTCAACTTTATGTGAGCTCTGGAATTTTGCCATTATTAGTGTTATTTGCATGTGCTTTGTTTCATATAGCTGATAAAGATCATATGAGTTTCATTGTAATTGTCATTTCATCTATCAGAAAATTACAGATTGCGATGAATAATATCAGAACAACATGGAGGTCACTGCAGAAGATAGCGAAAGATAGGACAGTTTGGCATAGGCTGGTTAAGTGTCTATGCCTCTAATGGTGGATGCACGGCAAAAGAACAACAACTCATGAATCCCTATAATAATAGCCAACTAAACTATGTAACCCACTGACCCCATTTATACCTTGTTGCCTTCTATCCACTACCCACTTCAGTAATACTTTTTCTAGGTCTGAAACGTTTTAAAAGTTAGTTGTATATCCTTTACAAGACTACCTATTCAACCCCAGGATTTTTTGGCTGTTTGGGATTTCTTGGCAAGTTTACGTTCAGTAGTTTGCCATTGCTTTCTGACTGACTGGCATTCATACCATTTTATAAAAACCAATGAGCCGTCAGATCTTACGGTGATCTCCAATTCAACTTTTTCTTACTGGGCAACATTAGCAGTGCCTCTTTGTTCTTTCAGCATAATCCAACTTTGCCCTTGTTAATGGAAAAGTATTGACTTGCTGCCTGATTGTCATTAGATTCTGCATATTTTATCACTAAGAGCTTTCCTGCTGCAGTATAACATTTCCTCAGTTTCATTTTTAGGGCTCAGAATAATCAAGTGACAAACTTCACAACAAAGCTTCATGTCAAATTAAGTTGAAGACCAAGAGTGTGAAATGCATTTTGCATAAGAAAACACATGGCACATTCAATGTTGTGCTATTTTCACTGTCAAATTGTGCCAGAAACTTGACAGATTTTCAGATATAGGTTATTTTCAATTTTGAAAATGACATACTGCACATACTATTGTAGAGGTGTGAAGTGTTGCATTTTCAGATATACTTCTTCAAAGTGAATGCAGTGGAGTTACCATATTGATTCCTTGGTCACAATTCATGTGCATAGAAATTAGTGGTGTTTATTTTACTAGGCTGGGTTGATCCTAGTTAGTTAGTTAGTCGTGGTTCCAACTTCACGGCAACGGGTCATCCCCATTATACTCCGTTCCAGTTCCAGTGAATATCACACAAAATACTTCTCACTGCCCTATGTGAAAAGTGGAACAGACAGGAATCTTGGCAAGCCAACAGCCCGCACAGGTACGCTGTGCATAATGCCGTCGCTGGAATGTCAACACAAAAGTCCACCACGAAAAATACAGTTCATCGTCGATGAAAGCAGCAGTCGCTAGTAAACCAGCAGCCACACATTACTGCATAAGGCAAACCAGTCCGTCTTGCGACAAAGCCAGCTGCTATTTTTCCCGAATATGCAGTTCACGCTACAAACAACCGCAGACAGATGTAAAAGCATTTCGTTGTACATAATGCCGCCGCCAGAATGCCAACGCAAAAGTCCTTCATGAATAATACAGTTCACCATTGATGGAAGCGGCAGTCACTAGAAAACCAGCAGCCACACATTTCTGCATAAGGCAAAACCAGTCAGTTCTGCGACAAAGCCGGCCACTATTATTCCTAACGTGCAGTTTGTGCTCCAAACAACCGCGGACAGATTTAAAAGCATTTCACATGAAATTCACATCTCACAGTGTTGCGCCATGCACTCAACTCAGTAGCAGGGCTACGGAACCATACACTTCCAGTCCAACATGAGGAAAATGCGAATGCAATCGGTTGCCGTGAGCATAAACACTCCAACAGCCGTAACTGTTTAAATGCCTATCCTCCATGTTTGGGACCGGAAGTTGAATCGAAGCAAAGAATAGTAACAATGACACCCACCATGCACCCACCATGAACCGTGGTCCAGTGTGTTGCTAGATCTGTGCATTAACTACTTCTTTTTCTTCTGTCATCCTTTATCCCCCATTGGGGCACAGGCTGTTGACAAACTCACTCCAAGTGGTCCTACCCTTAGCCTTCTCATGCAATTCCACATTATTCATTTCTGCTACTGCTTCTCTTCTCCGTTAGTTTTTAGGTCTTCCTTTATTTTCTATTTTGTTAGCCCCAGGGATTCCAGACAATGGCCTTTCTAGCTATACTATTCTCAGGGTTTCTTAATTTATGTCCTATTCAGCACCGGTGCCTTCTGAGGAGAATGCGAAGAATACCATGGACAGACAGACAAAACAATGACCAAGTCCTAGAAGAAACAAATGAAGATCGTAAATTGATTAGAGAAATTAGACATAGACAGTCCACAATTCTTTGATCACATTATGAGAAGAAATAAATTGGAGAACTTGGTGACAACTGGCAAGATCGAGGGGAAGAGAACAAGGGGAGGACAAAAAAGTACATACCTGGATGGCTTGGCCACATTGTATGGTCGAGACAAGAACACTGAGCTGATCCATGACTCTGGTGATCAAGTGAGATGACAAAACATGACCGCCCATGCTTACTGACATGGCACATGATGATGATGACCTTCACCTCTTCATTCACGGGTACGAGGGCAAGTCAATAAGTAAGTCACATAGTTCTGTGAGATGGCAGGTAAATGTAGTTGGTGTTTTCTACAGGTGTCATTAGGTGACAGCAACATCGAACTTTATATTCCCATTCGTCAGGTGGCGCTAGGTGTCTCATGCTCATGCGCAGCACATAAACAAAATGGTGATGGTACTTACACGAGTGTACAACCAAAGAGCAACGTGCATTTTTTGTGGGCAAAAGGACTGCCTGCAAAGGACATTTATAAGGAGATGCTTCCTGTTTATGCTGACTACCAGCCCGAATCAAAGCGTGCTTCAATGCAATGAAAACATCCTTCTTCGCCTTGTGTCCAAAAATTCAAGGTTACACCATCAGTAAGGAAGGTTATGCTGACAGTGTTCTGGGATTGTCAAGGAGTGCTTTTAACCAATTTCAAGAAGAAAGGTGACAATGTGAATTCTGAATCTTACTGTGAAATTCTATCGATGCATCATGATGCAGTTCGAAGAAAGCGTCCAGGACTTCTGACTAGAAGAGTGTGGCTTCTTCATGTCAATGCCAGACCACATACGGCTCGATTAACTCAGGAGAAAATTAACCAACTAAGGTGGGAAGTTCTGGAACATCCACATTAGCACCCTGACTTAGCCCCTAGTGATTTCCACCTTTTTGATCCACTGAATACCCACCTTGGCGGGGGACATTTTGCGAATGACACCAAAGTTGAATGTGAAGTAAAAACGTGGTTTATAAAACAGAGCACACAGTTCTATGCAGCCGGTTTGGGAGGACTGATAAAACGATGGATGTTGGTGGAAATTATGTTGAGAAATAAAGGGACAATGTATGTATAAAAATAAGCTAGTTTCAAGTTGTTATCTTATTTAGTTACTTTTCTACAGCCATTTGTGACTTACTTATTGGCTTCCCCTTGTATTTATCTCGTTCTCTCCATGAGCTCCACATCGGTGATTTTGTCATATTATTTCAGTACCTCTATTTTGTGAAAACACCAACTAATGAATGTTTGTAGTTTATTCCATTAACCACTACTCTAGCACTACTCAAGAGAAGACAGGGAAGACCAGGAGAACTTTTAATTAGATAGCGGTGGGTACGATTAGTAGTATGACTCTTCGCTGGCTGTTGAATTAGGAGACGGAGCACGTATGGGAATGTCCTGAGTGCAGTGATGTCGGTTCTTGACTCAACTCAACTCAACTCAGGAGAAGACAAATAATATCAAAAAGTTTATGAATAAAGCTTTACAAAATTCATTAAGGGTTAATTTGAAAACAAAAAATATGTATTTCTCCAGAACAGGTCTTTTAATGTATGTGTTACAGAAGAGTAATAAAACTTCACTGGACTGAAAACAAAACAAACAGACCTATCCAACCCATAATTCAATACTGAAGAAGTTAGGACATCAGGACAAATACAATTGAGCAAAATGAAATATTTTGGCCATGTAAAGAGTAATGAATGCCTGAGACAGATTATTATGGAGTGGAGGGGGGCATACAGGGGAAACTACATCATACATGCATGCAAGAAATAACTGTAGCATACAGGCATGCAAGAAACAACTATAGTATACAGGCATGCAAGAAGCATCATCATATAGTCGTGCAAGAAATAACTACCCCATACAGACATGCATGAAACAACCATCACAGAGACATGCAAGAACCAACTACATAATTCAGACATGCAAGAAATACTTACAATATGCAGGCATGCAAGAAGCAACATCACACAGACATGCTAGAACATTGCCTTTCAGACACGCAGAACTGAAGAGTTTACAGCAGAGGCAGTTAAATAAATTGTCAAGTGACTTCTACACCACTCTCCAGACTAACTGACCTGATGAAGATGGTAGTTGGTAGTTGTGGTGTCGATGATAATAATAACTAGTGTTATAGAATAAGTTTCAACTAAAGCCCGCCTTTTCAATATGATAATCTGTTTATTGAAAACATTAAACAGTTTTGAATTACCATTCATTTTCAGGAACTATGGTATTCAATGTCTGGTCGTGATCCTCTTGCTGTAACAGAACATATCACTGTGAGGAACGGTGATCAGTTTCCAGTTTCTGTGCCACTGTCTTTTGGCAGCACATACAATTTTCGGTTGACGTATGCAGAGAATGACCCCATGCAAATGGTGCATTATATAACAATAACACAAACAGTACACATGGAACAGTTCTACGTTTATGCACATCTGTTTCACACAGCGATAAACTCATATGAACATCATTTACGACTTCCAGCAAGTATATGTTCAGGGTGTGATACGAGTCTCACAATCTTGTCAAATTTAGCAGCTAACAAACTGCTTGAACTGTCAGCAGACCAGGTGTGTCAAATATCGGGAAAAGATCAGCGGGATTCAAAACAGTCACAGAATGTGCCAAAGCCAAGCGAGAGACATGTTGACCTGTCAGCAGTTAATCTGCAACATACTATTCTCAGTAAAGACAAAAATCATGAAAAAATGCACAGACAAGGTCTCACTGTAATGACTTATAACATTTGGAATTTCTATACATATGAACGTAATGGAAGGTATCACCAGAGAATTAACCGTATTTCAGAGGTAAACTGTGGCTTTATGTTAATTGATGTCAGGAAGAGATTGGTTTTCAACTCTTCGGAAACCGTCTATTTATCAGTTTAAAGTGTTCTATACATCCTTCTGTTATTTCTCTTGGAAGTTTTCTGTTTGATATCATTTAACCAGCAGTTGAATAATATAAATTAATCAAATAATGAATAAATTATTGGCCAATTGTTTTCACTTTTTATTTGTTTAGTATAACATGAGATTTGTTTAGAACCATAATAAGTGTTTAGTAATTATCTCTCGCCGGCTTCGTGGCTTAGAGGTTATGACTTTTCTCCATAATCTTGTATACTCTCGCCGGTAACGTGATGACAGTTCAAATCAGCAGTGGTTCGAATCGCATCGGTAACTTACGGGGTATGTGAGCCGGCCGCTCAGAAAGCAATGGCAAACTACTGAGCGTAATCTTGCCAAGAGATCAACATACAGCTGAAAGATGCTGGTGTTGACAGCTAAGTCCTGTAAAGGATATGCTAAAATAAAAATAAAAAATTATCTCTCAACAGTTTAGTAAATTTTTTAATTTGATCTCATTAACAAGCAGCTTGATAACAAATTTCAATTATATCATAAAGTAATTTTTGCCTGATTTTTAGATTTCATTTGTTTAGCATAACATAACATTTGTTTCTTTCTTTTTAGTTGAATATCCTTCACAGGACGTAGCAGTCACCCATAGCATTTCGGCTGTTTGTGATTCCTGGGCAAGTTTTATGTTCAGTAGTTTGCCATTGCTTTCTGAACGACCGGCTCCTATACCTTTTTTGAAAAAATCCAACACCGCTGTGTTTCAAACTCGGGTATACGGGATTACGAATCGCGTCTGTAAACTTTTCACCATGAGAGGACCATAATATTTGTTTAGTACACATTGGACACAGTCTTTCTTTATTTCTAATTTGATTTTTCTTGTTATCCTTTTTGGTGTGTTTTGTTCACAATTGATGAATTCATGATTTGTTTTAAAATGTTGGTTTCACACAGGTGTTAAAGGAAGCCAGCCCAGATATAGTTGCATTCCAGGAAGTGAGGCTGGAAACCCCTCTTGGCGGAAGACTAGGGCCATGTCAGATGGATCATCTCATTTCACTTATGCCACAGTATCAGGTACATGCTTATGTTTATGAAACAACAGAAAGGCACGGGAGAGAGAGAGAGGAAGGGAGGGAAAGAACGAATGAACAAACTATTTTCAAAGGGTTAAGAATTTGGTATGCAGGCCCATCTAACATTCTGGAGAGAGAGAGAGAGAGAGAGAGATGTCTTATTCAGTTAATCTCAGTATAAAGAATATTTACAGAATGCCTGATGCTGGTATATACACACATTTGGATCCTCTATATTGCCAGCTCCGTTGTGAAGGGGTTTCGGGTGCAGTTCGTAATCCTGCATACCTGCATTCAGAGCTCATCTGCGGACAATTGGCAGCAGACCGCCTTGCGTTGGTTTTTTATGAAATGATATTGGTGCCGGCCATTCAGAAAGCAGTGGCAAACTACTGAATGTAAACTTGCCCAGGAATCATGAACAGCCAAAAAATGCTGAGGTTGACTGCTACATCCTGTAAAGGATATGCAACTAACTATTGCTACAGAGCTCATGTACTGTGTTGAGATTCTCCTCGTGTGATCTCTGGGAGAAGACTGGAGCACTTATGGAGATATCTGAGTACAGTGACAGTGATCTTGGATGAAAATAAAAATCTAATCTCAGTAAATTTGCAAGAGTGCCAACGATCATCCCTTACCAGGCTACTGTTTATGAGTGTGACAGTCTGAAGGTCTCACATAATCTGGATTGCTTATAAGTTGGTAGCAAAACTTCCTGTCTCACGAAATACTCCTTTTTTCCAGTTTAGAGACCAATCAATGACTCAGTTTCTGACCTGATGAGTGGCCAACATTCTTACTTACTGGCAAGTCCCCTAGCAGGAAGCTGCTGTGGGTTGATGAAGTGTTGGGTCCAGCACATTTTGTAGGCTTGGGTGCACAGAATGATAGGTGAATTGTCTTTTACTGCCACAGTGAATGCTGAGAGCTGGCATAGAACCCTTGTGCCATTGTCAGTGTAACCAGCAAGCATTTAGTCTCTCTCTCTCTCTCTCTCTCTCTCTCTCTCTCTCTCTCTGTCTCCCTCCCTCTCTCTCTCTCTCTCTCACTCTATCTCCCTTCCTCCCTCTCTTTCTCTCTCCCTCTCTCTCTCTCTCTCTGTCTCCCTCCCTCTCTCTCTCTCTCACTCTCTCTCCCTCTCTTTCTCTCTCTCCCTCTCTCTCTCTCTCTGTCTCCCTCCCTCTCTCTCTCACTCTCTGTCTCCCTCTCTCTCTTTCTCCCTCTTTCTCCCTCTCTCTCCCTCTCTCTCTCTCTCTTCCTCTCACTCTCTGTCTCCCTCCCTCTCTCTCTTTCTCCCTCTCTCTCTCTCTCACTCTCTCTATCTCCCTTCCTCCCTCTCTTTCTCTCTCCCTCTCTCTCTCTCACTCTTTCTCTCCCTACCTCTCTCTCACTCTCTTTATCTCCCTTCCTCCCTCTCTCTCTCTCTCTCTCTCTCTATCTCCCTTCCTCCCTCTCTCTCTCTCTCTCTCTGTCTCTCTCACTCTCTCTGTCTCCCTCTCTCTCTCTCTCCCTCCCTCTCTCTCTTTCTCTCTCTCACTCTCTGTCTCCCTCCCTCTCTCTCTCTCACTCTCTCTATCTCCCTCCTTCCCTCTCTCTCTCTCTCTCTCTCTCACTCTCTCTCTCTCTCCCACACACACACACACACCCTTGTTCTATTGCACTCGTGCCATTGTCAGTGTAATCAGCAAACATTCACTAACCTAGTGTTGAATCTGCAATCCTAGCCACATAGTCATGGGAGTTCAGGCTCCAGCTTCTGAGCTCAGAATGAAAACCATATTAGGAGGCAAAAGGTCTGCTTAAGTAACAAGAAAAGGCTCTTTCTCTCTCTCTCTCTCTCTCTCTCTCTCTCTCTCTCTCTCTCTCTCTCTCTCTCTCTCTCTCTCTCTCTCTTGCTGTCTATCTCTCCCCCCTCTGTATCTCTTGCTATCTCTCTCTCTCTCTCTCACACTTCTTCCCTCCCTGGCCTCCCTCCAATGTAGTACTGACCATTCACCTGTTACAGGCAACATTGGTCTAACCGTGTATCTCCAGCATGCCTTGCTGATGTGTAAACTCAAATTGTATCTATTTATATAGACACTTTATGTTGGCAGTCTGGTTGATGACATGTCGCTATAATATTTAGTGGGAAAACTGAACATTCCATAGTGGGGAATGAGTACATGTTAATACCCTTGTTATTTAAACCGCAAAAACGATCATGTCAGTATCTTCTGAAAATGTTCTTACAAACAGCCAGGTAAAATGAATTCTTCTTTCCCCTCAGTTCGTCTATCAACCAGCGCAGATGCAAGGAAATAGTTTAGAACAAGGCAGGACAGAAGAGGGGGTGGCAATATTTTCTAAATATCCAATCATCCATCACGACTATTTGCTTCTGTTCAGGTACCTATAGCGTGTTCTCTTTCTTTTTTCTTCATGTTGGTGTGAAATTTTGTTGGTTTGTACATCTTTGTTTCTAGGAATTTACTGAGGCTGTAAGTAAGGAGACAAAGCAAACTGAATATAATGTGCAGCAAGGAAATTGGAAGTCAAATAAACGTCCCCCATTTCCATGCCATAGCAACATATGACAAGACCCTTATTTTAAATAGATTAAAGAAATTAGGTGTGGACAGTCAAGATTTTTTGGGCACACAGTGAGGAGAAATAAACTTGAAAACTTAGTGACAACTGGCAAAACTGATGGGGAAAAATGCAAGGGGAAGGTGAAGAGATAAATACATGTATAGCCTGGCCACAAGACATAATCAGGACAAGAACACGGACCTGATCATGTGGGATGGTGAATGATGAACACCTACACTTATTGGCATGGATGATACAATTGTCTTGACCAAATAGCACTGAATTGGTGATGTAATAAGTATCTTGTTGGATGGATGCCTTACTTCCCTGAATCATGAATTGTCCTAGTATCTGTTTTATGAGACTGGGTGGACCCTGAAGGCATGTAGTCACACAAATGTTTCTGTTCCAAGGAGGCTTTGAAGTCATGACCACAGGGTTGGTAGGCAACTTCTGTCACTGCTAAAATATCACTGCTTTTAGAAGTGAAATAACTCAAATGAAAATACATCCCATAAAATGACAAGCACTGTTTATATGGAATAAATGTTGGAACATCTGGATCAGAAATTATTGGCAGTACATGAAACAGAAGGCTGTGAATGAATTGATGACCAATGCCACACAGCATGGCCTTGAAGAATAAGAAATGCTCACATTTCAATAAGGTCAAACTAATTCGCACAATCGTACCTCACAGTGCTCCAAATTACCTTTGGCCATGATTTAAATATAATGCAAGACATAGCACATGCCTAAACATTCCACATATTCCAGACCTACGATAAACTTATACAAAACAAGCTTAGCATACTCAACTATGGAACAATCTTCCACTGTGAATCAAAAGTACCACCAACCCCTATATGTACAATTGCAGGCAACTTGAATGCTATCTCAGGACATTCAATATGCTCCAGGGAGTCTCTGTGGTCAAGCCGTCTGACTCTGGCCCCGAATGTTGTGGGTTCGATTCCGGGCTGTGTCCTTCGGTTCACAAGTGCATTTTTCAGAGACTCCTGGGGGTCATCGCTGGAGCTACGGAGCTCATGCTTTGTGTGACACTTTTCGCGCTGCAGATAGAGACTGAGCCTTATGGGATAAAACCCAGAACAATGAAGTCGACCCTGTGTTACTTTTTTTTTAATATGCTCCATTTAAAAAATTCTAGTGATTAGTTAATTAGTCATGTAGTATGATTTTTGCACAGTTCTGTCATGCGTTCCTAATTGCTATATTATTAATGTTGTTTAAAATTAAACTAATATGTGATGTATAAGTGGAATAATGTATGAAAGGAGAGAGATACGAAGATCAGAAAATTAGATGGGCCTGCATGCCCAATTCATAATCTTTTAAAATAAAGCTAGGTCATTCATTCCCTCTCTTTGTCTCTTGCTCTCTTTGTGTGTGTGTGTCTCTCTCTCTCTCTCTCTCTCTCTCTCTCTCTCTCTCTCTCTCTCTCTCTCTCTCTCTCTCTCTCTCTCTCTCTCTCTCTCTCTCTCTCTCTCAAATATCTTTTCATGTCTTTACATGATGTAAATTATAACTTTCAAAATATGTCAACAGAAATCAAAGCAATTCTGCAGACCTGAATCAAAGAATCTGTCTACATGCAGTGATGCTTGTCCCCACCTTTGGAGAGGTGAAATTAAATTAAGTTTGTCTTCTCAAATTTTTCTAAATACTTTTGGATGAATCACCAGAAATCAAGAAGTAGATTGTGAGCTTTACTAGAACACGATTACAAGTAACACAATGCTAAATACTTTAGGAGAGTTACAGTAACACTGTATAAAGCCAAAATAGAATTGGTTAAAAAAGCAATGTGGCAAAGCTAAATTACATTCTGTTAAAGATACAAGAAATATGCACTGAGAAATCAGGCAGAAAAATATCAGATTAAATACAGACTGTTTGAAATCAGAGACAGGAATTGTGTTAACGGAAGAAGATGCTATGATAAAGGGATAGAATGAATACATAAGAGTTATTTGATGGAGAAAAAGCAGAAATAACAGAAGAAACTAACTAAGGAGGCCTGCCTATATTAAACAAAGAAGTTGGTCATTATATGAAACGTATAATGAGAGGGAAAAAAGCTAGGACAGATTAAATTATGCTACAGGAATTAGAAGTACTGGAGAGAATGTGGAGTAGAAATATTAACTAAAATGTTGAATTATATTTAGAACAATGGATACATCATCATCATCATCATCATCGATAAGCGTGGGTGGTCATGTTTCGCCATCTCACACGGTCACCAGAGTTGTGGATCAGCTCACTGTTCTTGTCTCGACTATACCACGTGGCCACGCCATACTTCTCTGCCTTTCCCTTGATCTCTTCCCCTCAATCTTGCCAGTTGTCACCAAGTTCTCCAATTTATTTCTTCTCATAATGTGTCCAAAAAATGATGACTGTCTACATCTAATTTCTCTAATCAGTTTACAGTTTTCATTTGTTACATTTCCACAGCCATAAGATGTTTTTCAGCTTATCTGCTCATTGTCCACGCTTCACATCCATATAAAGGTACAGTTTCTATATAGCACTTAAACACTTTTTTCTCGTTGCAAATGACATCTTTTTATTGGTCAATATGTTTTCCATATTGCAAAAGGCTACTTTTGCAATGGTGATTCTTGTTCTAATCTCTTTGAGGCACGTCCCATGAGATGTTATGACTGTTCTGAGATAATTGTACCGATTCACCAAGTGATATGTTGATATCTGTATTTCTAGCTTTACTCTATTCAGGCAGGCTGAAAAACATCTGATGGCTGCAGAAATGTGGTTTCTGAGGAAAATGCAAAGAATACCATGGACAGACAGAAAAACCAATGACCAAGTACTACAGGAGGCAAATGAAAATCGTAAATTGATTAGAGAAATTAGACGTAGGCAGTCACAATTTTTTGGACTTATTATGAGAAGAAATGGATTGGAGAACTTAGTGACAACTGGCAAGATCGAAGGGAACAGACCAAGAGGAAGACCGAGAGGAAAATACCTGGATGGATTGGCCACATGGCATGGACGAGACAGGAACACAGAGCTGATCCACGGCTCTGGTGATCGAGTGAAATGGCACATGATTGATTGATTGAGCTTTACTCTGGAAGAGACAAGGAGCAGTTTGTAAATAATTCTTTCACCCTTTCACTATTTTAACTCATAATGTACCTTTGTGATATTTTTTTTTTTTTTTTTTTTCGCGTTCCATCCTGTTTCAGGATATTGCGGTCAACACCAGCATCTTTCAGCTGTATGTTGATTCCTAGGCTAGATTACGCTCATCAGCACGCCACGACTTTCTGAGCGACCGGCTCCATACTCTCATAAGTCACTTTTGCGATTCGAACCACTGCTAATTCTCGTCGCGTCACGTGACGAGAGTATTCGGGGTTAGCGGAGAAAGCTGCTAACCCCTCGGCCACGAAGCCGGTACCTTTGTGATATGCTTGACAGATAATTAACGACCACTGCTTCTCCTCACCTGCTTAAGTCTGTCTTTCTAGATAATTACTTATATCTGTGATCAATGTTTGCTATACATCTATTTCAGCATGGATCACAAGCAGAATGATCTGCTCTATATGTGTGTCAATTGTAGTGTATAGATGTCTGTTTTCTAGTGATGTGCCAGTTAGTCTAATATCTTTCAACTTCAACAGTTGAGGTTTCTTTTCTGGATTCCTCCTCCCAAGGCAGATTACTTTTCCTGGGCTTATGGGTTCTGTCTGCCCACATTTTCTTTCAGGCATTGTTGTCCTAGCCTTTGTTTTTACATAAACTTTCACAAGGCACTAGTGGTTGGGCGTTCAATACGTCATTCACTAAATGGATTTCCTTCCATAGCTCCACCAACCCATTTTTTTTTCTTGCTCCCTTATTGTATCCTATCAAGCATAGACTGTTGCCAGGGAGTGTGTGCATTTTATTAGTAATCACAATAATACCTAAAGTCTGGGAAAACTTGTACTGTCTAAATGAAGATTCCAATGTTAGTAGCTGTTGTCATCCTGCCGTTACCAAGGCCATTCATCTTGGAACAGTACCATCTGAATAAAGAAATTGCTTTTGTATTTCGTCACAAAATACTGAACAAAAGTAACATATCATGAAGTTACTAAGTCAGCTAATTTTTTCTCATAACTAGTGAAGTTGTCCCATACACAGATTAGTGGAAGGAAGAGGGAACCATTATTATATAAATCTCTAGTCAAATGAGACTATCCACAAATTATTAAAATTATAAATGATATATTATTAGGAAATTGCCAATTTGTATGTGAAATATAGATTTTTACTTAGCACCACCATCTCTTTTTAATGTATGTGACTGTAAACCACAAGTGTCCTGCATTTACAGGTCCATGTTTTCAACACCCATTTCTCACTTAGCCACGAGGCTAGAGAGGCAGCTGTCAAACAGATTCTACAATACATGAGCTGCTATGATGGTGGTCTTGTCATATTTTTGGGAGATCTTAATGCAAGTCCCACAGAAACAGCAATTAGGTATGTCTGACAGTTTGCATAGTTACTTCAGATAACTGCCTAGACATCCAGTCTTGGAAATGCAATCAAACAGATTCTACAATATATGAACTGTTATGATGGTGGTCTTGTCATATTTTTGGAAGACCTTAATGCAAGTTCCACAGAAACAGCTATTAGATATGTCCTGATAGCTTTCATAGTTGCTTCAGATATGGAAGCAAAAGAAAAAGCAGTGGCTGCAGCAGGATATAACAATATGAATTGCAAACAATTAGGTATAGTTAGCTTCCTGCGAAAAGAAGAGACATACTAAACACAGACAATGTACATACCTTACAAAGGACTCCATACACAGGTGAAAACAAAGTGAGAATTATCCAAAATCAGAAACAATCAATAAATATATAATAATGAAGTATTACAAATAAAAAATAAGTATTATAGAACACAACGGACGACCGACGTTTTGATTCTAAGAATCTTTGTCAAGGACAGGACAAAACAAATAGATTAAAAACGAAGAAAAAAAAGCACATAATAAAATAAGCACAACTTTTTGGTTCTCAGGAGGGAACAAAAATGTGGTTCGAACCAGTTTAGAAAGGTGTTCTTTTGCTACAACAGTTTAAGTACAGTTCGGCTGCCAGAGTGCCAGATGTGATTGTGTGGCCAATGATGTGTAAACAGTCCAATATGAATATAATAGAGGGAAGATAGCATAGTTACACAGTGGCATCTTTAACGATGTTACGTGAAAATATATTGGTCAAACTGGCAGACGCCTTGCTGACCGCTTTAGGGAACACCTTAGGGATATTAATCAAGACACTGACAAACTTGTCCCCAACCATTTTAATTCTTTTAACCACAATGGGCCGGTCTCCCTGGTCTAGGGATTACATGACTTTCTCTGTAATCCCGTATACTCTCGTGAGTAATGTGACGTGCGTGAGAATTAGTAGCAGTTCTCTATGCATCGGTAACTTATGGGTATGTGAGCCAGTTGCTCAAAAAGCTATGGCAAACTACTGAGCGTATTCTTGCCAAGAAATAAACAGTCAGCTGAAAGATGCTGATGTTGACAGCGATGTCCTGTAAAGGATATGTGAACAACAACAAAAAAACCACAATGGAGTCGACGATGTATGGGTCACTGCATAGAAACCTTGCTTCTCTAACAGCTCCATTAGGCTTAAAATTGAAAGCCAATTAATACACTCTCTGGGATGAGTTCATCCAGAAGGAATCAATACTGTTGTTGATGACACTTATTTTTTATTTTTATTATTTAATTATTATTATATATTTATTGATTGTTTCTGATTTTGGATAATTCTCACTTTGTTTTCACCTGTGTATGGATGTCCTTTGTAAGGTATGTACATTGTGTCTGTGTTTAGTATGTCTCTTCTTTTCGCAGATGCTAAATATACCTAATTGTTTGCAATTCATAATGCTTCAGATAACTGTACCTAGACATCCAGTCTTGGAAATCTGTAGTATTAACAGTTGAAATTCCTCACATGACAGGGAAGTGCTGCTGCTGCCTCGTAATGCATACTTTATATCTTTTTTTCAGATACAAGATTTTTATATATTTTACCTCTCTGTTTGTACCATGGTGAATGCTTTCTGTAGTATCTTGGCAGGCATTCCTATCACGTGTGTATCTTTGGCGGATTCTGTGGTAAATGGGTTGTGAATGCGATTCAGCAATCACTGATTCACAATCCCACATACCACATTTGATTTCAAAGCTAACCACAGTGTTGATTTTTAATATTGGTATGAACGTTGGTCATTCAGAAAACAATGGCAAACTACTCAACATAAACTTGCCTAGCACATCACAAACAGCCAAAACATGCTGGTGTTGATTACGACATCCTGTAAAGCATATGTAGCTTAAATCTAGCTGACTGATATAATGTTTGAGAACTTTTCCTGAAATCTTTGTCAGTCTTCAGCACGGTGCATACTGGATTGAACTATTGTTCAGTAAGGTTCAGTGAAGAGTTCTTTTTCTCACCAACTTTCATTTTCTTAATAAATAAATATAAATGTATTGTTTGGTTCTCATAGAAGTAGGGGTAAGAATTATAGACTAGAGGACGTACTAGACAACATAAAAATTGAAAGCTATAGTTACCAACCGGGATATGAACCTGTCACCTCCAAATAACGACGGTGTCACGCAGCTAGTTGGTCATGCATCAAAGTACACTTGTTCCTAGTTGTCTAGTGTGTCCTCTGGTTTCTAATTCTTACCCCTGCTTCTATGAAAGCCAAACATTTTATTTATTAACTGTCTTGATGGCCTCAAAGGGTTTCCCACCTTGGCAATAGGGCTACATTTATACCAAGACCAATGGCCTGAACACTAGGAAGAAGAAGAACAGGAAGATTTGTCTTCAGCAGCAAACAAAGACTTGAGGGTTCTCTGCCAGTTCTCCTGCCTCATGTATAAGGGGCGTTCATTTGAAATCCGTTCGTGCCGCATCACGTTTAATTGTGTACGTTGAACGTGATCATGTCATAGTCATGTGATAAGTACTGACCAGTGAATAAAAGAGCACATGCTTATCATCCCATGATGCATAGGTTCTGTTTCCGACCTTTGAGAAAATTCCCAGGTTGATCCAACATCCGTCCAAAGAAGCTCAAAGAGCGGTGATTCAATTTCTTTCATTTGAAGGATGTCGACCAGTGGACATTCATCGAAGAATGCAGGCAGCGTACGGTAACAAATATGTGTCGAAGACAACAGTGACAGACTGGGCACGAATGTTTCGGAAAGGACGTCAGTTCACGACAGATCTTCGACGGCCGGGTCAAGTGCATATTGTTGCAACAGAAAAAAAACCATCGCCAAAATTGATGCAGCAGTACAGATGAACCGTTGTCGAAGCATATGTTCGCTAGCGAAAGAATTTGATGTGTCAATTGGGACAATTCAAAAGGTCGTTCATAAGAAACTGCAATATCGGAAGGTGTGTTCACAGTGGGTACCACGGATGTTGACCGACCACCAAAAAGAGGAACGCATGGGATGGTGTTTGAACCACTTGCTGCGTTACAGAGTGGAGGGTGATGCATTTCTCTTCCGCATAGTGGCAGGCGATGAATCATGGTGTCACCACTTTGAGCCGAGCAGCAAAAGAGAGAGCATGCAATGGAAGCATGCTGGATCACCAAAAGCCAAAAAATTCAAGTTACAGGTTTCCGCTGGTAAGGTTATGCTGAGCGCATTTTTTTACCATGAAGGGCTATTGTTGGCCGACTTTAAAGAACCTGGTGTCAACATCAACTCTACCCACTACTTGCAAACACTAGACAAGCTGCAAAAAGCCCTTAAGAATAAAATGACCCGGCATGCTTTCTCGCGGTGTGATTTTGTTGCACGATAATGCTCGTCTGCATGTCGCAAAGATTGTGCAGGAAGCATTAGCAAGGAAGAAGTGGGAAATTCTGCAACATCCAGCCCATAGTCCTGATTTGTCACCATGTGATTTTCATTTGTTCGGACCTCTAAAAAAAAGCTCTCAATGGGCAACGATTTCACACATATGCAGACATAATGAACGCGGTAAACACTTGGTTCAGTGAGCAACCACAATCCGTTTTTTGCGGACGGCATTCGCCACCTACCTAAGCAATGGGATGCTTGCCTGAATGCCTACCAGCGACTTCTTCTGACCAAGCCATGGTGCATAATTCATTCAAAATGAATGCTTTCTTTAATTCTACCACACCTGTTAATGTTTCTTTCATGCTTTTGTAATAAAGCCATTGGAACGGGTTTCAAATGAACGTCCCTAATATTTTCATGACCAAGGTATCTGCAGTTTCCGGTGTCAATCTTTGTGCTGGGATTAGCATATGGTTTTATATTATATGGTAATTTTAAATTCATCTTGTCTTTTTGTTTGTTTGCTGACAAAGGTTTTGCAGCCACTTATCTACTTTGTCACTTCTGATTATGTTCTTGACGAGCTGATCTTTTCTACTATCTGTTTTTTGTTTTCATGTTTTCATGATATCATAATATTAACGGTTGCATAATGGACATCACATCCACAGAATGCTGACCAATGGATCCGGATTACTGGACACATGGGAGCACTTGTATCCATCGTCTGATGGTTTTACATTCAGTTGCTTAGAGGATAATCTGTCTAAGAGGGTACCGTTTGTTTATATATCTTCATCTGTTTGCTATATTTCTACTACATTTTGCTTAACTCATTTGCTGCTGTAAGCCACTGGCATTGCCAAATATCATGCAGTTGATAAAGAGTTTAAAATAAGCTTGTAAGCTAGTACGAACATTAAAATAACAAGACAAATGTATTAACATCCATGAAATTATAGACATGCTTGTGGTTGAAAGCAGTAAATAAATTAAATCTGGCATAGAATGTATTTTAAATGGGAAGGAAATGTCGGCCAGCATGATATTGACATCATCGCCCATTGAGTGTGACTGGTCTATGTAAATGTGGGGCTAGCACCAAATAGCCAATACATCTGGTGGTGTACTTTGTACTTTAGGCTAATGATTGAGGGTCAGAATTCCTGTACATAGGGGATTTCAAGCAGAAATAAGCCAGCCTTCCTATACACCTTTAGACATTAACCAGACTATATTGCTTCTGTTTCTTCCTCATGCATACCTCAGGCTTCCTTGTTAACTTCTTTGATAACAGCAGTAGTTGTTTTCAGGCTCATGACATTCCCATAGTTTTTGGCAAAAGGAAGGGGTCTCTGTGGCGTAGTGGTTAAGCTGTCTGCCTTGCACTCTGAAGGTTGTTAATTTTGCAGTGTAGATTAGCTTTACCTATTAACAGTGTCCCTTGCCATCAGGGGAACCCTCTCCTGACTTCAGAGGTACTTGTAATTTATGTCCTCAAGTCCAGGACGATAGATCAACATTTTTGTCCAGCTGTCTGGTGTAAGGATTGAACCCCTTACCTGTGCATCAGCACACAGAATGTTTAAGAACACGTGTTCGTATCCATTCGACCATGCTGCCCTCCAGGTGTGTTTTCATACTGCAGTGTTCAGACCACGAGTTCACGTTTTTGTTATTTTAGGAGACCTTGGGTGTCAGCGTTGGAGCTGCAGTGTAGTTGGAGCTTTGTGCAATGCTCTCAACAGGCAGCTGGCCATTTTCTGCACCGAGAGAGACTGAGTCCGGTGGGGTAAAACCCAGTGCAATGAAGTCAGTCTTCTTGACTTAAACTTTTGGTAGAATGAAGTTGGATGATGTCATGTTTGTTTAAGTTCATTGTTTGGCAGGACTGTAGCAAATGGGATCAGAATGTCCACCTCACTCATCATGGAACATGTGTTCATTCAATGGTGAGGCTTGGAGCTGTTTTATTTAAAGCCCTAGCCTGTATACGGGATGGCCACAGGTGGGACAAGTGGCTTTATTCTTCAGCCCAAACAAATCTCTCCCAGCACATACTTGCAATGGGACAGATGCCATAATGAAATCAAACATTCATCATCATCTTCCACTTCTGCCATTAAGCGTCGTGGGGAGGAATAATTTGCGTTCCAGCGCCCGGTCAGTGGCACTGGATGGTGTCATTCCATGTGGTTGTACAATGTCTTTGATGCCGTCAATCCATTTTCTTCTTGGACGTCCTCTTGGTCTCGTCGCAGATGATCTTTGATGTAAGGCCAGTGATGGTAGTTGTTGTTGTTGCATTCTAACGACATGGCCAAACCACTTGATCTTCTGTCTTTCAATAAATGTGGCACAAGGTGTTGATCCCTCTGTCTGTCTGATAACAGCATTTCTTACTCGGTCTCGGATTGTTAAGTTGGAAGCTCTCCTCAGGCATCTCATCTCGCTGGTGTTGATTTTTTGAAAGTGTCATTTGGATAAAGTCCAGGTTTGAGATTGATAGCATAGGGTTGGTGTGAATATGCTGTTTATTATCTGTCATTTTGCGGACATGGGTATATTTGGATGTTTCGGTAAGGGTGAATTGAACATTGAATGAGTTAAAAACTAAAACAGTGTTTAATGAGGAATAACTTATCGAGCTTAAAGTGAGTTGGGCACTCTTTGTAGAAATTTTATAGTTACACAGATCAGTGAGCCGGTCTCCCTGGCCGAGGAGATAACAGCTTTCTTCGTAACCCTGAATACTCTCGTGGTTGATGTGAACGCACGAGAATTGAAAGCAGTTCGAGTCATGCCAGTGACTTATGAGGAGTATGGAGCTGGTCACTCAGAAAGTCGTGGCGTGCTGATGAGCATAATCTAGCCTAGGAATCAACATATTGATGTTGCAATATCCTGAAACAGGATGGAAACTGGGGGGGGGGGGGGGGGGGGGGGGGGAGAAGAGACAGATCAGTGAGCTGTGGTGGTTGTGGGCATATATACACTTTTTGATAATTAAGGGTGTAACAATGGTAGAGCTGTAGAAAGAATGAAAATATGAAATTAATTAACAAATATTTGTAAAATTAAAATGTTGACTTTTGCTAGTGGCAACTGGCAATGTCAACTTAAAAATTGCATATTTATTGGAGCAGATGTTAGCACCATGTGAGTAAATTGCCAGAAAATAAAGTACAGTAAACCAAAGAGAGACAAGCAGGACACTACTGTTTTATTTTGGATTGTCATAAACACAATTTTTTAAATTTTATTAGGTTTGTCTTCTTGAGACAAAAATTCCCGCAGAAGTCGGATGTGTCAGCCTAGCGGTGCAAGAATGCAGCTCTGCTGTAAACAGGCACAAAGTCATCTCAATAAAAACTCCGGATGAATGCAGAAGAAGAATAAAAAAACAAACATTGGCTGACATTTCTTATTTTATTGTTCTCTTGATTATATTTATCATCCTTGTCATGTGCTCAGCAAGTGCAAGGATTTTTTTTTTTTAATGTTGCATATCCCTTACAGGACGTTGCAGTCAACACCAGCATTTTTCAGCTGCTGTTGATGTATTAGGCAAGTTTTACGTTCAGTAGTTTGCCATTGCTTTCTGAACGACCAGCTCACATACCCCCTAAGTTACATGGTCCACTACCGAATCTCGCGCAGCTGTTTTCCCTATGTGGATATACGGGATTACAAACAACGTCGTCAACCCATGCCAATAATTTCATTTGACTACATTATCTGCCACGCATCCTTCACCATTACCACATTTGCATAAGGATTTCAAAATTGTTCAGTCTTTGCTTAATAGATATATTATATGATTCCTTGCCTGGAAAATGTCATTGCATCTTGTCAGGTACATTCTGCAGCGTTATATATCATAAGAAGTGAACAAATGAATTAAACTTTGGCTCATACGTTAAAACACAGTCAATGATATTGTTCAAATCTCAGGTATGTTATTTCAAAACTTTATTTCTGTTCACCTGGCCTGTGTCCTTGTATGGTATGTACAAGCAGTTTTTTCTTTTTCTTTTTTTTAACCGCAGGATCATCACATAATTTTTTTGTTTCATTTTATATTAATGTATTCAGCTGCAGCCAAGATCTTTCTTATTTGATATAACACCATTTCTTGCAGATTGATTACATATTCCTGAAGAAAACAAGTACAGTTTCAGTTCAAAATGTGGAGGTGTTGGATGACAAGACAAGGTAAACTAAACAGTTTGGGTTTTAAATTTGGCATATTAACTACTGAATTAGTAATAATTAACATGCTTTGACAAAGTTCATTTGCTAAGTTGTTAAACCAGAAGCATGTCCATAATTTCAGCCAGTTTCTCTTTCCAACACAATTTGCTCTGATGTTATTTCAAATATTGTTATATGTTAATTCAGTTTAAATTCTTTGCCCAGCGACATGAAATCTGTCCCTGTCGGTGGCTAATGTTACTGTTATGTAAAACATCAAATATCCTGACATGAACTTCTCTCTTTTTTAGATGTTACAGCATCATATTGATTTGTCTTTCTGCATCTTACCCTTTGCCTCTCTTTAATGTCTGCCATCTTGTTGTAGGCACATCCTCGGATGCCATTATGAGCACTGTCAATATAAATGTGTTGTCCTCCATTGCGCCCTATAGATTTAATTTGGTAGGTGCTGGCATTGACCATCTGTATTTGTCTAGTGCCTTGTAGGTAGGACAAACTAATACCATGTTGTCTATTGTTATTTTATTTATGCCACAAGGACATGTTTCCATAATACCAATTTTCAACTATGAAATATATCCCTCTGTCTGTGTGCCTACCAGTCTGTCAATTTAAAGTGGCCATCTTGTAAAAATGTTGTATTAAAATTATTTTTCATGTGCAAAATTCTTCCCAGGCTGCCCTTCCCCAACTCTGGACAAAAATAACCCTCAGCTGGATTCGGGTTATAAGTCAAGGACCTTTGACATGCCTTGATGTAGATCAGGCATATTTTGCTAGCTTCATATCTGTATGGACCAATCAACACTCAGCGGTTAGGTCATGAATATCAAGTGGCCATCTTTACTTCCACAGACATTTCCTGCTACAGAGTTTAGTCAGGCTCAACCTGGCATCTCAGGTCCATTGATCAAATCTGCCTTTGTGTGCATTCGAACCCATGAGCACCAAGCCAGCAGTCCAGCATTAACCATGGCTCCCAGGATTCAAGTTATCATCTTGTACCACACTAATAAGCATGGGTGGTCATGGTTCTTTATTTCACATGACCCTCATCATCATCATGTGCCATGCCAGTAAGCGTGGGCAGTCATGTTTTGCCATCTCACTTGATCATCAGTCATGGATCAGCTCAGTGTATTTACTTCTCTGCCCTCCCCTTCTTGGATCAGGTCTTTGTTCTTGTTCCAACCAAGCCATCCAGGTATTCCATACCTCTAAGCCATTCGAACAAGCCTGGCATGAAGTGCATGCTTCTGTGAATACCTAAGTGACAATTGGGTTTTGCATGTGACATAAGACACCTGCTGTCCCAGTGGTCATGGGTTTGATTCACATTGGGGCAGGATTTTGTTTTATTGACACGGCTCCCAGGTCGACCCAGTCTAAATGCTTGCCAGTAAATATCTAGGGGTGGGGGGCTGAGTGATCTCCAGATATGGTGTCCGCCTCGAGTGCTGGAGGTCCCGGGTTCAAGCCTTGGTGAGGGCTGGATTTTTTCAACATGGACTTCTAGTAACAAAATTTCCCCTGGTCTCTGGGTAGTGAGATCAGACGCCCATGTATATTGTTGCGTATGTAAAAAATCACTTGGCAGTTGGAAATCAAAAAAGAGTAGCCTAACGGCGCTGCCTGGGCAAAATTTTGAGTTAAAAATCTACCCAAGGTATTTTCAGGATCCTCGCCGGTGCTACGGAGCTGAGATTATCCGGACTCGGGCTTGATTTAGGAGTAGAAAGGAGCACTTATGGGTTACACCCGTGTGCCGTGATGTTGATCCATTGACTAAACTAAAACTAGATGTCTAGGGCAGTAGATGCAGTTAGGGTGATACTGATCATATCACCCACCAAGTGTCAATTGGTCTATACAAATTATGGGTTTAGCACCATTTGTCCAGGATGCCTTATGGCATGTTAAAAGGGCCTTTACTTACTGTGACATAATCCAGTTTTCTCCGCACTGACAATGACACGCTCTCCTGTTTTCAGATCTGATGCTGCAGTCAGACCACAGAGCCGTGATGGCAACAATTGTGTCCACGGAGACTGGTGCTACCTAGAAGATGCTTACCTACCAAGTGCTTGTAATCATTCTTTTAGTATGGGAAAAATAGCTGCCATTGGGGAGTTAGAATCTGGACTGTGTTAATTAGCCTATCATGGAGTTTGAATATTTACATTGCTATTAGTTGTCGCTGGGGAGTTTGAATGTCTTGGTTGTGTTAGTTGTCCTTGACGATTTGGAATATGTGAATAATGTAATATTAGGCTGTCTTTTGGGATTTCAAATATGTGAAGTAATACAATATTGACTGTCATTAAAGATTTAAAATATGTAAATAATATATATTTACTGCCACTGAAAATTTATAATAAGTGAACAATATAACATTGGCTGTCATTTATGATTGAAATATGTAAATTATATAACATTGGCTGTCATTCAGGATTTGGAAGTATGTAATCATATAATTATTATATTGCCTGGTCTCCATGGCAATGGCATTGCAGACGTGATTCGTAATGCGCTTACCCGCTTTCGAAACACAGCAGTGACTGATTTGACAGCAGATCGTGTTGTGCTGGTTTTAATGTGTTGGTATGGGAGCCGGTCATTCAGAAAGCAATGGCAAACTACTGAACCTACAACTTGCCAAGACATCAACAATGGCAGTAAAATGCTGCTGTTGACTACAATGTCCTATAAAAGTATATGCAACTTTTTCAACAAAATAATATAATGTTGAGGGTCTGAAATGTGTGAATAAAATATAGGTTGTCGTTGAGATTTTGGAATATATAAATTATAGTAAAACTGGTTATCACTGTGAATAATATAGTATTGGCTGTCATTGAGGTTTTGGAATATAGAAATAATAGAATAATATAATAATGGTTGTCATTGAGGTTTTGTATAATGTGAATAATTTAATATTGGTTGTCATTGAGATTTTGGATTATGTAAATTATATAATATTGGTTATCACTGAGGATTTTAAATGTTTGAATAATATAATATTGGCTGTCATTGAGGTTTTGGAATATAGGAATAATACAATACTGGTTGTCATTGAGGTTTTGTATAATGGGAATAATTTAATATTGGTTGTCATTAAGATTTTGGAATAGACTGGCACTTTGCCATCTTGATATATGATAGTTTCTAAAATAGCACAAAGCCTGGGCTGAATTTAGAAACCAAGTGTTGCTGAAGCAGCATGATCCCTCTATCTGTCTGCCTGGTTTACTCCAGAGTTAAGATAACACCAATGCACCTGGAATAAGACAAGTTGCAGAAGCTGCTGGATCAGTAAAGCAATGCCTAACTGTCTGCTGGTCGGAGCTTCGATCCTAGACCAGTAGCTACTCAAGGCTTAGGGCCTGGTCTGCCCTGCCATGATATTTAGTCTTTAGGTTGTATTTCTTTGCACTAGGGTAAGCCTTATACCCTCACTATGGCTGGAATCACAGCATTATACCAACGTGTGTGTACTAAGTGACTCAATGAGCATGATTCAGAAGGTCGAAGTTGGATCTGTACATAGACAGTGGACTGAGTCGCTGTGGAAGTCTGTTGTCAGTAAAGTCATCTTCATCCCGGGACATGCGAGAGTCGAGGGAAATGAACGAGCTGATAAACTGACTGGCTTTGCACCCCCTGTAGATGGCCAGCCCATGGATCGTGCCAATGTTATTAACGTCCTTAAAGATATGGCGAGAACAGAGGACTTTGGCGTCAGTGAATCCACATCGCTGTCCAGGATGAAAGACTTGGGAGTAAGAATCGGCACGGCCAGACATGAGAGGTACATCGGGAAAACTAGGTGCCTCATCAACCAATACAGAACTGGCACTATTAGCCACCGGACGCTGATGCATATGCTGGGGGGAGGATCTGAGCACCTATGGACCTGTCCGGAGTGCAATGAAGATACCCCAACTGATAACTGATAATACCCTCAAAATTGCACTACTGGGCTTTTGGAATATGAGAATAACATAATATTGGTCATCACTGGGGATCTTAAATATGTGAATAATATTGGTTGTCACTGAGGTTTTGGAGTATGTTAAATATGTGAATAATATTGGTTGTCATTGAGGTTTTGGAGTATGTTAAATATGTTAGTTGTCACTAGAAAGTCTGAGTATCAGAATTGCATAAGTTGTCTTTGGAAAATTTCAATATGTTAATTTAATTAGTTGTCATTAGAGAATTTCATTATTCCAATTAGTTGTTACCGTGGAATTTCATTATGTTAATTGTGTTTGTTATTAGAGAAATGGGGGTCTCCGTGGCGAAGTGGTCAAGCCGTCTGCTTCACGCTCCAAAGATTTTGCGTACGAATCTGGGCTATGTCTTTCAGTTCATGAGTGCATTTTTCTCAGAGACTCCTGGGGGTCATCGCCGGAGGTACGGAGTTCATGCTTCATGCGACGCTTTCGGCAGACTGCCCTGCGTAAAATGAAGTCGATCTTCTCGATTTTCAAGACTTTTTTTTTTATCAGAGAAATTAAACAAATTAATTTTATTCATTGTATTAGTGAAATTTCAGAATTAAACACTTAAGGGGATATATTTTCTTTCTAGTCATTAAGGATTTTGTTTACCATCTAACCTTAGAGTGTATATTCATATTGCTGTGAATTATTAAAATGTATATATCTTAACCAGTTTTATGTGTTGAAAATTATCATTTGCCTAAACAGGTTTTCATGACAAAATAACATGTGCAGTAATTTCACTTATTGTCATATATTAATTGTTATGTGTTGCTGCGCCAAATTGCTGCTGGATATTCCTTCATGCCACTGTCTGTCCATCCAGCATCATTTGTCTATGTCTGCCACTGCCTCTCTTCCTTTTGATATTTCCAGTTGTCACGATGTTCTCCAATGCTTCTCTTCTCATCACATGACCAAAGAAAGCTGTTTGTCTCTTTCTTAATGCTGTATATAATGTTCTATTTTCATTAGCCTCTTTCATTCAGTTGTTGTCAGTTACTCTGGCAGTTCAAGGAATTACAGCATTTGTCTCAGGAAACACATCTCTGTTGCTTCCAAGGTCTTTCTAATTTGTTCATTTCCATTGTAAGATTCACTGCCCTTGACTTGGAGGACATAAATTACAAGCACTTAATTAGTACTTAATTACAAGCACTTACTTACATAAATTACAAGTACTTAAGAAGTCGGAGTGGGTTTACCTGATGGCAAGGGACACGCAAAAATCACTGCAGTGCACTAGAAGCAGTAGCAAAAATCACTGCAGTGCACTAGAAGTAGTAGCAAAAATCACTGCAGTGCACTAGAAGTAGTAGCAAAAATCACTGCAGTGCACTAGAAGTAGTAGCAAAAATCACTGCAGTGCACTATAGTAGCAAAAATCACTGCAGTGTTCTAGAAGTAGTAGCAAAAATCACTGCAGTGCACTAGAAGCAGCAGCAAAAATCACTGCAGTGCACTACCAGCAGCAGCAAATCACTGCAGTGCACTAGAAGCAGTAAGCAAAAATCACTGCAGTGCGCTAGAAGAAGCAGCAAAAATCACTGCAGTGCGCTAGTAGTAGCAAAAATCACTGCAGTGCACTAGAAGTAGTAGCAAAAATCACTGCAGTGCACTAGAAGAAGAAGCAAAAATCACTGCAGTGCACTAGAAGAAGCAGCAAAAATCACTGCAGTGCACTAGAAGAAGTAGCAAAAATCACTGCAGTGCACTAGAAGTAGTAGCAAAAATCACTGCAGTGCACTAGAAGAAGCAGCAAAAATCACTGCAGTGCACTAGAAGAAGCAGCAAAAATCACTGCAGTGCGCTAGAAGAAGAAGCAAAAATCACTGCAGTGCACCAGAAGAAGCAGCAAAAATCACTGCAGTGCACTAGAAGAAGCAGCAAAAATCACTGCAGTGCGCTAGTAGTAGCAAAAATCACTGCAGTGCACTAGAAGTAGTAGCAAAAATCACTGCAGTGCACTAGAAGAAGAAGCAAAAATCACTGCAGTGCACTAGAAGCAGCAAAAATCACTGCAGTGCACTAGAAGTAGTAGCAAAAATCACTGCAGTGCACAAGTAGTAGCAAAAATCACTGCAGTGCACTAGAAGAAGCAGCAAAAATCACTGCAGTGCACTAGAAGCAGTAGCAAAAATCACTGCAGTGCACTAGAAGCAGTAGCACATGCATGGACTACGCTCGAGTTCAAAGCTAGCAAATGCCCCAATAAATGAGCAACATGTTTGCCTACAACACTCCCACTCTTTTCTTATGTGGGTCTCCATGTTGAAGTGGTCAAGCTATCTTCCTCATTCTAAGACGGTTGTAGATTCCTTTTCAGACTGTAATTCAATTCACAGGTGCAATTTTTCCAGACACATGAAGGTCATCGTTGGAGCTATGGAGTTTGTGCTCTCCATGACACTTTCAGCATGCCGACTCTGCAGAAAGAAGACTGAGCCATATGGGACCCTAGTTAGTTAGTTCGTCAACAGATCATCCTCATTACACATCGAAACATTCGTCCATAAGTGCTTGGATCCCCTCCCCAGTAACTCCCGCAGCGTGCAGCAGCTCACGACACCAGTTCTGTGTTAGTTTATTAATCTTCTTTGGCTTCCCATGTAGTGTTCTTGTTTGGCCACACCTTGTTTGATTTGCTGTTTTCGCATCCTGCCCATGGTTGTAGATTCAGTCATCACTTGGTTTTCGCGAACGTCTTACTTCTCATAGAGCATTCAGAATGTCAGCCTGGTCCATGGACTCATCTGCTTTCCACAGTAGCCTTACCTGCAAGCTTGTCAGCCCACTCATTTCCTTGTAGACGCATATGCCCTAGCACGAAAATGAAACTAATCTTTGCCAGCCGAGACCGCTCCAGAGACAGCAACTGACTCTCTTTAGGATCCACCCCATCTCTATTTTCTTGAGCATGCTCATTGAGTCACTAAGGAAACATGCCCTAGTGTATGTCTGTGTCTGGAGCCATGTTATTGCTTAACTTACTGCCATGACTTCCATAGTCAGGCTACTTGTGGTCAAAGCAAAAGCACCAGAATCTTCCTCTCCCTCTGGCCTGAGCCATAAAAGCCCATGAACTTCTCACTTCATTGAACGACTGACCCTATCTGTGTAAATGACAGCATCACCCTCTTGCCTTTAAAATCCTTTTTTTTTATCTTTTCATTTTAAATTACATCAGAAGTTTTCTTCCAGTACAGAATGTTTGCTTACAACACTCAATTTAGTGGGTCCCTGTTTCGAACCACGAAAGAGGAACAAAGAGCACATTGTGGTACACAATTCCAACAGTTGCTGTCTTTCTGTTATTCTGAATAGATTATTTTCTTCATTGTACTTTTAACAATGTTGTGTGTGGCCTGGTCTTCTAT